>CAJJDP010000008.1:130533-223337 GCA_905182995.1 Paramecium octaurelia
TATATTAATAATAATAATAATAATAATAATAATAATAATAATAATAATAATAATAATAATAATAATAATAATAATAATAATAATAATAATAATAATAAGCTTCATGGTTTTAATTTATATTAATAAATGGAATCTTAATTGCAGTTCTGCAAACTTTTTCTTAAACGCTTCTTCTTATTATTTCGATTCTTGTTGTATTTTTGATTCTGAATGAGGTTATTTTCTAATTGGGGTATAAGTGCCACTTTACAACTTGAAATACTTTCAACTTACGTACTTCAATTTCGACAGACAAAAAGATGAATGAAAATCGTTAGGGAAGAGGTATCTAAGTCTTACACTAGGTTTCTCGTAATATTTATTTAAGTTCATTATGTTTTATAAGTTATAGAAATTGAGTTTCATTAAAAGCTAATTATAAGATGATGCAATAATGGAAAAAACCTTTTGGATTTTCTAATTATTTTATATTAGATAGTAAATGTTCAAAAATTCACCTTGATTTTTTCAATTTGTGTAGGAAAAGAAATTAACTTTTAATGATTCATATAGCAGATGAAAAACTACAATCAACAGATTACTTAATAAAAGAAACAGTAATTAAACTAAAGTAAGGATTTGCAATTTACAAAATTGTGAAAAGGAAATTTTTTTGAGAAGATAATATTGGTGTTTCGGTACGAAATTAGTTATTGCATTAAGAAATGTTTATCCAATTAATTTAAAATAAAAATAAATAAATTAAAAGAATGATCAAAATGTTTATATTTAATAAAACTAAAAATAGTATGAAAGAACCAATGAAAACAACCAAAAAAACCCAGAATACAAGGCTTGTTTAAAGATTAATAAAAATTAAGAGAATTAATATGGAGATATGGATAAATTGTGGATTTCTTATAAAAATCTGGTAAGAATTCTAGTGTGATTTGAAAAAATAACACCCATGCCCTGCATAAAAAATGACAGAAATAAAAAAGACCAAATTCAAAAAATTCAAGAAATGAAATTTCTTTCTTTTCAACTAATTCCAGATTTTCTTATATTAAAGTATTAATTGATGAATTATAAAAGATTTAAACAATCAAATTATTTCCAAGACTTAACTCCCTTGTTATGAATATAATTCAATTAATGAAATGAATAAGACTATATTTTATGTATTTGTATGTGATAATATTATCAAATCTTGGCGAAGTCATCAAATATTTCCTCCAAACTGTCATGCATTACAAAGAAATGTATTAAATGGAACATAGGATTGAAATCCCTGTTTTTGAGGCTAAATGCTATAAGTCTATAAATAATTATTCTTCCATAGATTGTCAATGGTTCAATAAGAACTTGTGAAATTATGATATTTCCTAAAAAGATTATGGTAACTATATATGGTTCTGAATGCATTTTTATTCTAAAATAGTATGATATATACTTCAATAAATAGAAAATGTGTATGATGATATTGGGAGACATAAAAAATAAGATTAGAAGAATTTGACTAATAACAGCAGCAAATCTTTTGAATCTATATATTGCCTCTAATATCTTAAAGAGCATTCTCATTATCAAATTTAGAGAAGGATTTACTATAACGAAAATACAAATGAGAAGTATTGAGTTACTCAAAAAATAACATTCAATCATTGCATAAGCCAAGAGCAGATTGAATTCAGAGAGAACCTCTAAAATCCTATAACTAAATTTAATAAATTTGTCTCTATAATAAAATAACTATATTATTTGATGGATTTGCTAAATAATAATTTAATGATACTTAAAATTTTCCTTGAACACTTTTGTACAACCCTGAAACATATAATTATTTTTATCTTAAACATTTTATGTATTCAAGTTACTTTATTCGGTGTCAGATCTATCTTACTCATCTTTTTAATCTTTTTTTAGTTGAAAAATATAAATTGCTAGAAATATTACTGATAATGACCCAGTACCGATTCTTAAAGTTAATACATCCTTCTATGTGAAGGCAAAATTAAAATCCGATATTTCTTCATGATCATTGCTATTTAATTGATTAAATTTTGTTGAGGTGACCAAGAAAATATCACCAAATTTATTACATTCGCAAGTTAACTCAATGGCATCTTTCTTTTGTAGTTCATTCAAATCACAATATGAAAACATTCCAGAGATGGTTTTCACTGCGCACATAATTTCTTATTCTTATAATAATTCAGTATTATCTTAGCAAATCTAATAGGATCCAAATTTTGTGCCATAAATGGAGGAAAAATTTTCATATTATAAATATCTATTGTGTTAGCCATTTTTCAAATTAATTAGGTAGTAGTGTTCTGGGTATATTTATATAGTTTAGTCATTCAATTATGTTTAAATATTTTTCAAATCATTGAAAAATCTTAAAGGATTTGTTTAAAAGTAAGTGGATTCATATTGAATAAAATCAATAAGAAAATCTTCTGGTATTGATTCTAAATTAAATTATTAGTTAAATTTTGTCTTTGTTGTTCTTTTGATCTACCAAGCAATCTCTTTCCCAATAAGAATTAAAGGCTATTCATTTACAACCAGCATATATTATGTTTCTTCTGCAATCTAAGGTATAAACCTTAATAATTCATTTACAGCTTGATATAAAGTTTCATTTTTTAAGTTTACTGAGGACAGATAAGAATAAACATCATCAACATAGTATAATAAAGATATTAATAGGTATTGTTAGTTTTCATACTTTTGAATGGTTTCTTCATCCCAAATATACTAATTTAGTTTAAGTTCGTCGTCAAATTATTTCTTCATTTTAATATAGTATTTTAGAGCTAAATCTAATTTATCAATATTTTTCTTTAAGTCTTCTAGAACTAATGTTAAGTTCACCTCAGATGAATGTTAAGTAATGTATAAATGGTTTGAGTGAGAACCTAAACACCTTGTTTGGATTGTTTCCTTTAATAAACGATTGCCAGGTTCCTTTTGTAAGACTAAAAGTTGTTTATATAATTTAACTGCCTAAAATTTCAGGGTGTTCTCATCATTATCCTGTAAAATTAAATTTGATAGCAAATCAAGATAAATTTATGAATGCAACCAATCACATTTTTGATTAAGTGTTTCAAATAACATTAATATTTTGTTTTATAAATTCAAGTTCCAAAATTAGAGCGACGTACAATTTATCGCTGCAGATTTCATAATAATCTTTTCAACAATATTAGTTACTGATCCTCCATTATCAAGAACTTATACTAAAATTTCAACTTTTGATTAATTCATAGAAGAAGGGGTTTAAATTGAGAATTAATTTGAATCTTAAAATGGAAATAAAGTTAAAGAATTATCTGATATTCCTTTTAAAAATTCAGTAAATCTGATTCTCTCAAAAATAGCCTAAGTTAATATTTATATGGAGAGTCATTTGATTATTCACAAACAGCTGCTACTATAAAAGTAGTCAATGCTAAATCACTTTAACGAGTAATAATTAATTTTGAACATTTAGGTGGGTAATTGATCGACAATTTTAAATTCTATAGGCTTGGCATAATATTATTTGTATATTGTGCTGAAAATTTAAGATTGAAATTATTACCAAACTTTAATTCTTTGATGTAATTAAATATCTTGAATTAATGTGATTGATATTTTGGTTGCAGTATTTCTACAATCTCATAGTCATAAATAATTGCAATTGATAGTTCTAATAACTCAAATCTTTCTTCAAAAGGAATTAGAAATGTAAAATTTAATTATTCATAATTATTAATTTTTCTCATTAAATAACCCTTATTGAATTCTAGTTCCTAAAAAGGGAACTCGTCATCTAGATAAATAATAACTAAAGTAAATTTGGAAGTTTATTGAAATTTTGATGCTGTTACTGTCCATTCTTGAGTTGAAAAGGGAGAAATGGAACTCTTTCTAATGAATTGAAAAGCCTCAGTTTTATTAACATTAATGATTTACTTTCTATCATCTTAACAATAATTATTCCGTAATAGATCCTTGCAAGCCACCGAAATGTGCAAATCTGGATCACTGTTCCATAGATATGTGTAGTCTAAATCTTGACAAAAAATTTAGAGGTTTAAATCCCTTTTAATATTCTAATATCCTTAATTATTGAACTAACAAAGCAATCCAGCTGATAATATATCAATAGTGAAGTTTTATTCTTAGCTTTCAGATGTTTTCAAATTAGTTGCAGTTATTTAAAATGTATAATTTGAATTTGGGCTTAAAACATATTTTTAAATCATGGTATGGATCATTTAACAGGAATCAGATTAATATAAAGTATTTAATTTTGAGGATGATGATGATTTAGGATTTACATCAATATCACTAATTTGAACCTAATATTTAGATTAATCTATTGCATCAAGAGGAACTTCAATTAAAATAATATATTATTATTATTGATATTTCTAAATATATTTCAGCAATTTTTGATCAGATATTTTAAATCCAAAGTCCTAAATATTTAAATTGCTCTGAATTGTTATTTAGATAGAAGAAAGGTAATTCAAAATTAATTATCTAAATAAACAACATGTAACATATTTATTCCCTTAATACTGCAATATAAATTTCTGTTAATATATCTGAGTAAAATATTTGTCTATTATAGAAAAAGGGGAATATTCACTTCAGGTATAATTTTATTTTTTTAATTCATCCTATTATATCATTATTAAAATTTTGAACCTTAATGAATCCTATGTTAGAAGTAAATTCAAATCAGCATAATTTCCTTTATATTCTGGATTTATTATTTGAGATATACTTGAGAGGATCCAAATGTCCAAAATTAACAAATATTTCAATCTATTTGTAAGGGTTCTCAATATAACTTAATATTTTGATTCCTTAACTAGTTTCTCTTAATTCTAATCATTAATTGGCCCACTCTTAGTCAAGTCAGGGACTATGGAAAAAGATTTGAAGTGCTTATTCTTATAATATTCTTCATATATTTTGGCTACATCCTTAAATTGCTATTTATAAAGCATGTTCCTTTATTCTAAATTCAATATTGCTCTCTAAATTTTGATTATCCACAACGATCATTTATTTCCACTTTATTACATCAAATTTAAGGAACTTTATTTTCAATCTCAGTTATACATTTAGAAACATTTCTTGGAAATTGATATGGGTTTGTAGAAAATGGATGCATTCAATCAAGGTTTTCTAGAGGAATTTAAGTAAAGGATGCGTCTTAAACATAATCAGCCAAAAAAGTATGAAATAAATAAGATACAATTTTATTTATTTCTAAGCTTCAATCATTAGATTAGATTAGCTTTTTTAAATTTTGGATGTGAGAAAATTCAAATGATTGTTAGTATGATTTCTAAAATCTTTTATTAAAATTCAAAATAAAATTGACTTCCATCAGATTGATTCAGCATGAGATTGAAATTATCTATGTTTAGAAATATAAAACTAATTATTAATTGCTGTTCTTCTATAATGTAAATATACTCCAAAGTTATTAAAAAAATCTGAAAAAGGAGGGTATGATTAATTATATCAAGTTTTCTTAGAAAAATTAGTTAGCTGTTCACACAATCACAAAAGAATTACATAATTATTTTAAACTTATCGAAATCAAAAAGTTCTACCTTAAACAAATTTTCGTATTAATAAAGATGTTATTTTTGGGCTTTTCATTTGCATAGACACTACCTAGCCAATTATTAATACGTTTATTAAAAACAAAATTGCTTGACTTCCTCATTTGTATCATAGCAAATTTTATATCGATTCAATCATTATTCTTGAGTGGTTAAATAGAAAATTCTAAATTTGAACTAGAAAGCTTCTTAATTCTCAAAGATCAAACTTTTTGATAAACCATGTAACAAATTCATCGTTCAACCTCCATCTTAATAATAATTACCATTTTATTCACAATAGCTCATAATTTAAACCCCTTCTTACTTCAAATTGATGTAAGAGAAAATCTTAGTTTCCTATAGAGGACTAAAAAAATGAGACTCAAATTACAACTAAAATATTTAAACTGGAAATACAACATACATTCATTTATTAACAAAAGTTTCGAGACGTTACCTAACACTTTCTTAATAATAGTTACTTTCTAAGGCAAAACCTAGCAATAATGTTAAAAAGAAGCATGAAATTTGTTATTACTAAATAATCAGCTCCCCACTCCTGGCTCTTCTCATAAATGGAGATGTTTAGCAAGAAAATTTTAAAGAAATGATAATAAAAATAAAATAAATTGATAATATTAATTAATTTTTAGACTAAACTTCCCAAACAATTTAAATATTTTGATTATTATGAATTACGATAAATAAATAAAAATGATTCTGTGCTTAGTTATATAGAAAAGGATGCATGTTTAGAATGTCCTTCAAGTAGGACATCTGTCTTATCAGGTAGCTACTTTGAATGTATTTGTACTGCACCAAATACTTTTGATGACGGAAGCTAACTAGAATGCGAATAATGCGATCAAACTTGTCAAACTTGCTATGGTCCTCTTTCTTCAAATTGTTTAACTTGCAATAAATTATACAGATAGTCAGAATTATCATCATGTGTTTGTCCTCCTGAATATTATGATGTTGGATAACTAGAATGTACAAGTAAGCATAATTAAATAAAAAAGAATGCCACTATTCTTGTTACAAATGCTTCAATGAGAAGGCAGATGGCTGCATTGTTTGTTCATTGGAGCTTAGTTTAAGAATAATAAAAGGTAATATTTGCAAATGTATTGATGAATATTATGATGAGGCAGGAATTTCAAAGTGTCAAAGTAAATATCATAAATATTAATTACTCAGAATGTTCATATAGATGTGAGAAATGTGAAAATTAACCAGATTAATGTTTGAGCTGTCCCTTAAATTCAAAACGCTCATTTGATCCTATCAAAGGATGCCCTTGCCCATCAGAATACTTTGATTAAGAGGATGAAATAAATTGTTAAAGTAGAATTAATATAAATTAGAGAATGTCATTTCAAATGCAAAGGATGTTATGGTAAGGATTAAACTGAATGTCTCTCTTGTGATTCTTCTGCCTATAGAGAGATTTAAGTTAGTTCCTGTTTATGCTAACCTCATTATTTTGAAATAGAGTTTTCAGATTGTGGAAGTAACTATTCTATCTAACATTAGTTTGTCGGGCATTCTGTTATGAATGTGTATAGGATTCCTCAAATTGTACATCATGTTATAGCGATAGATATTTAGTTGGAAATACTTGCAAATGCATTACGAAGTAATAAGGAGCACTTATAAGTATGTTTGAATATAATGGAATGATTAAATGCGAAAGTATAAATTCAATCAATAAATAGAATGTCACTATTCATGCGGAACATGTAAGGGAATATCTGAATATGATTGCATCACTTGTGTGGGTGGTGAGAACAGATTCTAAATAGGGAATACTTGTGTCTGTAAGGGAGGATATTTCGATGCAGGGTTTCCTATTTGTCAAAGTATTAAGAGGTTATAACTAAATAGAATGTAATTATAGATGTAAAGAATGTTCTAAAAATGCTGAAAGTTGTATTTCTTGTCAGGATAGCAGCTTAAGATACCACATTTCAGGTTTTAATAAATGTTAATGCATGGAAAGATATTTTGACGATGGATAAAATGAAGTTTGCTAGTGTATTTATCGATTCCTCATTATTATTAGAATGCCATTATTCATGTCTAAGATGTAATAATATTGATACTAAATGTGAGTTATGCTCAAAAGACTCAAATAGAACCTATAATGAACTATTTTTTTCTTGTAATTGCAATTTTGGATATTATGATGATGGAGTTGAAACGTGTTAACAATGTCATTATTCGTGTTTAAGTTGTGATAATTAAGATGCTAATTCCTGTATTTCCTGTGTAGATGTTGATTCGTCAAATCGAGTCTTTTATAATTAGACATGTAAATGCTTATTTGGATATTTTGATGATGGCTAATCAATATTATGTTAAAAATGTGAAATAAAGTGTTTAAATTGTGTTCAACAATCCTATATATGCTTATCATGTCCCTAAACTAGAAAAATAGAAAATAATTGTAAATGTCAATAGGGCTACTATGAAGTTGGGTTATAGCTTTGCTTAGAATGTAATTAAAATTGTATGACCTGTTTAAACACAGCAAATAACTGTACCTCATGCGATTCTAATTAATTTAGAGAAATTAATTAAAAAACAAGAACCTGTGATTGTTAAGTTGGATTTATTGAAGTTGATGGAACTTGCTAATAATGTAACCACAAATGTGAAATATGCTCTTAATTCATAAATGAATGTATTTCTTGCGTTAAATATCGATACTTGAAAGATAAAGATTGTATTTTGTATCGATGGAATGTTTGAAGCAAACGATGATAAATTATGTAAATTATGTAGTAAGATATGTTTAACCTGTGTTAATTCAAGTGATTACTGTTTAACATGCTCAATAACTAATTTTCGACAATTTAAAGCTGGAAATACTTGTGAATGCATATAAGGATATTATGAAAATCCAATTAATCAAAATTGTGAACAATGTGCAAGTTCCTGTTTGACTTGTTCTTTATTATAGGATAATTGCTTAACTTGCAATACTAGTCTTAATCTATTGTTAGTTAATAATCTATGTCTATGTTAATAATCCTATTATTTTGATTCTTTAACTAATTCATGTCAATGTAAAAATACAATTATAACTAATAGATTGTAA
Source organism: Paramecium octaurelia (assembly GCA_905182995.1). NCBI lineage: Eukaryota > Ciliophora > Oligohymenophorea > Peniculida > Parameciidae > Paramecium > Paramecium octaurelia. The sequence continues at coordinate 139,237 of CAJJDP010000008.1, forward strand.
TATCACTTGTTTAGAATGTAAAAATAGTAGTTAATGTGTATCTTGTCGATTGACAACCAGGTATTTTGATGAAGAGTCAAACTAGTGTTTATGTAAAAATGGATTTTATGAACACAATTAACAAAACTGTGCTTGTAATAATGTATTTAATTGCTATTAGAATGCGATTTAACATGTGAGACATGTGAAATTACAAATACAAATTGTATTACTTGCACAAGTGAATTTAACAGATAGTTAACAGCAAATATGTGTTTGTGCATCGATGGTTTTTATGAAGCAGGAATTGAAAAGTGTTAAAAATGCAGTAATCTTGCAAAACATGTTAATCTTCTACCTCAAATTGTTTATCTTGCTATGAAATTGAACAACATCGGTTTTAATACGACAATAAATGTTTATGCAAACCTGGATATTTTGAATAAAATACAGCAATCTGTTTAAGTAATAGATTTATCTGATAAAATAGAATGCTCAAAGGAATGTTTAACCTGCAAAGGTTCAGCTAATCTATGTACAAGTTGTGATATTGACTCAAAGAGAATTGATCAATCAATTATCCACAAATGTCCTTGTATTAGTGGATTTTATCAAGACGAGGGATACATTTGTTAAAGTAAATCTAAATATGATAATAGAATGTCATATTAAATGCTAATCTTGTGTAATCGAGAGTGATAAATGTTTAAGTTGTAATATCGCATTAAATGCAAATCGCAAAACTCTATCTGGTTAATGTGATTGTAAAGAAGGTTATTATGATGATGGGACATAAATTTAATGCTAAAAATGTAATTTCAAATGTAAAACCTGTGTGCTTGAAGCGAATTATTGCCAAATTTGCTAAAATAAATTGCGAATGAATCCACCAACCTGTAATTGCATAGATGGGTATTATGAAGATGAGTAATTCACTTGTTAAAGTATATTTTACTTCTTAACAAGTTTGTTCTACTTAGTGCAATACATGTGAATTTGAGCCTTCGAATTGTTTGACTTGCAAACCAGGAAGAATTGATATAGATTGCAAATGTATAGATGGATATTTTGAAATTGGATAAATTATTTGCCAACGTAACAAATGATTATAATTACCTTATAGAATGTGCATTTTAGTGTTCTACTTGTCATTTGGATCCTTTAAATTGCAAAACTTGTAGAGGTAATCGAATTCAGGAACCTTTTTGCTTTTGTTAATTCGGATATTTTGATGATTACTCAAATCAAAATTGTTAAAAATGTGATAGTACTTGTTTAGAATGTAATATTAACGGTTGCTAATCGTGCTTTGGAAATAGATTGCTAAATGATGAAAATGATTGTATTCCTCCACCAAACTCAATTTCTTATTAGACTACACCATGGTGTTCAAGTAAATTATTAAATATATTAATAGCTTGTCAAATTGCAGTTTTGAAAGCATTTTTATCAGATGACCTTAATAAGATTATAATTCGTTTTGATTTTCCATTAAATCCAAAATCCTTCAATTCATAATTAGAAAATAATAAATGTTATTAATTATTTGAGTTAGTATCTACGCAAACATTTGGTTATAATCCTACTTGCTTTATTAACCCATCAGATAATTAAGAATTATTGATCTCACTAGGAGAAAACCCTAACATCAATGTTGGTGATGAAATCATATTTAAAAGTAACTCCATCTCTCATATAGATTGCGAAATGGCCTTATAACAATTTATTTTTACCTAATTATAATCACCAATTCATCTACTTCTTCCCAAAATTGAGTATTATGTACCTCTTCATAAACTCAATCCCAATGGAGATAATTTAATTTATTTAAAATATATTTAATATAATGGAAATCGAAAGCTAAATAAAATCATTTGGAGATATGAATTGCAGTCAAATGGAACTTACTCTGAACTTGCTTAATTCCTAGATTCAATAAACTTTCGATAGGATGTAAATTTATTCATACCAAAGTTTACATTACCTACTAATGCAGTAGTGAAGTTTAAGATTGAATATTAAAATTTTATCCATACTTATTCTTACTCTGAATTTACAATATAAACTCATTCAGGAAAACTTCCTTAAATTAATATAAAAGCAAAACCTTCCTATTTTGTTTATGAGAATATCAAAATTGGTGTATCTGTAGGTATCCCATCTACCAACTTTCTTCCCATTATTAAATTCACCATTCCAAATAATCCAAGAATAAGAATCAAATTCAGAAGTAATTTCAGCCCACTTTCCAATCTAAAAACCATTACCTCTTTCATCATATGACCCACAACCACTAATTTTCAGTTGTGCTAAAATTAATACATTGATTTAAAGTATTTCATTTCCTTATTTTTAAAGCTAAATTCCCATAATCCAATTTTTTTGCCTTCTTTGTAATGGCCATTAGAAATAAGAATAGAATTTGGAAGAAGCAATGTACTTAATTCTACCCATTTACCAATTTTTATTCCCTGATAATTATAATAACCTCCACCACTAATTTGATATCATCATTTTATTAATACATCTCGTAATAGTTTATATAATATTTCCACTTTCCGTACCTTTTGTCATCTCCATACTCTCCAACTTTAAACGTTTTGCCTTACCTAATTATTTTATGTTAATTAATTCACATAAAAAAATTATGAATTTTTTCCTTCCATTGACCTTATTTTTTTCCTTATTAAGTGTACCCTCCTTATCCATTGAATATAGCATTATTTTCAATTTGACCTACTATTTGGTTTCTATATTTATATTCTCTAAAAATAATCCATACTATTAAGGATGCTCTACTTATTCTATATTTTCAAAATAAGGAATTTATTTACTCAAAATATTTTCTGATTAAGTTATGCCATTTCTTTGGTATGATTCTTTTGAACAACTTAAATTCTTAAGATGTATAATCTTTACCTTATGGATTATTTAACGTTGGTGCTTTTATGACTAGTAATTCCCATTTTCTATTATTTTTAATATTAAAATGTTATTACAATTTTTAGGAAAAGATGGAAAATATGGAAAATATGCAAAGCTTTTTCCATATCTAAAGGCCTTAGTTCCTTTCCACTCATAATCCCCAAAATCAAAGGCTTAAGCTACCATATTAATTATTAAGAAGACCAATTTGTTATATAAGATTAATAATAGTATATGGTCCTATTTTTAAAGCTATCCTCATTGATCATATAACGGATAATTCTCTCATGCTCATAGTATTTCCAAAGATAGAGGTAATTTTTATTCTTCCTTGGTAGCGAGCATTTGAAAATTCAAATGTGAGTTTGAAATAATACCTATAAAAATTTTATACATACTTCTTAAAATAATTAAATAATGAATTCTATTAGATTATAAAAAAGCATTATTAATATAATAAATAAAATAATGTCAGATTTTTCATTTAACTAAACATTTGGCATTTTCCTTTTGAAAAAATATATTTGATTTTTGGTTTATAATTAACTCAATTGCAATAGAGTTAAATTTGAGAATATATAGAATTAGTTTATAATTTTTGTACAAATTAATGTTTTTTAAACTAACTAATATTTTTCTTATGTAATAATTTAATATATCTAGATATTTTTCACTTACACATATTTTAGCAAGATGAAACCATATTTTCATAATAATAAACTGTAGAGTATATAAATGAGGCTCCTAAATACTTAAATCTTAATTTCTTTGTTGTATTTTAACATTAATTTCTAATGGGCACAATAATCTAAAACAATTTAAATCTAAGCAACACCCCTTTTGATCTAATTATGTTTGAGGCTACGCTGTGTTAATTACAATTTACCTGCCAAAATTTATCAATCGGAGAAGATATTCTAGTAGTTTACATTAAATAACATATTTAATTATGAACAGGGGCGTTTATTATATATTATAAAAGGATATGAAACTTCTAAAATATCTGTGAACTTTTAAGGAACAATATTTTATAAAATATGGAATTAGAAAATATATCTGATTAATGATATAAATTTTTGCCTCATGAGTTATGAATAATCACAAAAAGATATATTTTTGACAAGCAATATAGTTATTTATATAGAAAAGAGTAAATTTCCAACTAATTTAGCAAATACTCTATCGAAATTTACATTAGAAGCATAAGAAGAACAATTAGGAAAATACGAAGAAATAATAACTTGTTGTTAATCATGAATTAAATCAAACATAAAAATTTTGGTATTGTATTAATAATATTGTTCTCATTAATTATTATTTAATAGGTAAAGCCCTAGTCAATAAAAATAATAATCATAGTTAAAGCGATAAGGATAATCTGAGAAAGTTTTAGATCGCTTGGATTAAGGAACAAAAAAAGGATGTGATTGACTTAAATTTTATGAATTGTAATTATATCTTGTAAAGAAGAAAAAAATAATATATATTCTATTATGAATATGGTAACTATACAAGATTTAGTGAAGTTTAGCTATGCCATTTAGATCATATATTATTGAATTTATGATATAAAATCAGCTTTTAAGATAATATACTTGAAATTTGGGATAAAGATATTTCTTAGAATAAGAACTCTATAGAAATTTATTAAAATAAAATGTATAAGAATATTTATATAAAGGCGATGCACTATTTGAAAAGTTAATTTGTGAATATAAGCTTAAGGATAAATTGAATCAGTTATTGAATGTTGGAGAAAGGAATTCAATGCAATAAACATAATGAAGACTTTTATTATGATATTATTAATGAAATGATTCATTAATCAGCTTAGTTCATATTTACATTTAATAAATTCATAAGTGTGTCACATTCAAGCAATAGAAATTTGGAATTCGAAATAATTAATCCAACCTTAAAATTATCTAATTGGTAAATAAAATAGTGCTTTTCTATTTTGTATTAGCTTCAGTTTTATTATCTTCAATTCTGGTTTAGATTATCTGTTAACCTAACAATTAGTTGTAGAGATATATAAAATAACTTTAGATTATTATTGACACTTATTAATATCTATCTAAATTTAACTTTCCAAACTCTAAATAATCTGTATTTTTCTGATTTTAAGATACAAATCCCTATTTTATTATTTGAGAGCCTTTTCAATGACTAATTCTAATACTTATCTATTTTTGCAACTTTTTAACTTTTTAACTTTTCAATATGTCAAGTTTCTATATCAATACAATTCTAACAATATCAAAAAATCAGCAAATATAAGATTTATATTTAAAATTGAGATAATTCACTAAAAGCAATTATAGAAATTCAAAGCCCATCATTCTCTGTAAATTGTTAGCAAGTATTTTTTTTTTTTGGATGAGACAGACTTGAAAAATAAGTTATGCTAACTAAAACTCTAATTATGTTCCAAACTTTAATTTTCAATTTATTGAGGTTCTCCTATATATATTTTGCCTAATGCTTTGATTTGTAATTCGAAAGTAATTTTAAATAATTTGTATTTTTTTTTTTCTTTAATATATAAATATATTGATGACAAATTTGTAGATTAATCTGANTTAAAGCGATAAGGATAATCTGAGAAAGTTTTAGATCGCTTGGATTAAGGAACAAAAAAAGGATGTGATTGACTTAAATTTTATGAATTGTAATTATATCTTGTAAAGAAGAAAAAAATAATATATATTCTATTATGAATATGGTAACTATACAAGATTTAGTGAAGTTTAGCTATGCCATTTAGATCATATATTATTGAATTTATGATATAAAATCAGCTTTTAAGATAATATACTTGAAATTTGGGATAAAGATATTTCTTAGAATAAGAACTCTATAGAAATTTATTAAAATAAAATGTATAAGAATATTTATATAAAGGCGATGCACTATTTGAAAAGTTAATTTGTGAATATAAGCTTAAGGATAAATTGAATCAGTTATTGAATGTTGGAGAAAGGAATTCAATGCAATAAACATAATGAAGACTTTTATTATGATATTATTAATGAAATGATTCATTAATCAGCTTAGTTCATATTTACATTTAATAAATTCATAAGTGTGTCACATTCAAGCAATAGAAATTTGGAATTCGAAATAATTAATCCAACCTTAAAATTATCTAATTGGTAAATAAAATAGTGCTTTTCTATTTTGTATTAGCTTCAGTTTTATTATCTTCAATTCTGGTTTAGATTATCTGTTAACCTAACAATTAGTTGTAGAGATATATAAAATAACTTTAGATTATTATTGACACTTATTAATATCTATCTAAATTTAACTTTCCAAACTCTAAATAATCTGTATTTTTCTGATTTTAAGATACAAATCCCTATTTTATTATTTGAGAGCCTTTTCAATGACTAATTCTAATACTTATCTATTTTTGCAACTTTTTAACTTTTTAACTTTTCAATATGTCAAGTTTCTATATCAATACAATTCTAACAATATCAAAAAATCAGCAAATATAAGATTTATATTTAAAATTGAGATAATTCACTAAAAGCAATTATAGAAATTCAAAGCCCATCATTCTCTGTAAATTGTTAGCAAGTATTTTTTTTTTTTGGATGAGACAGACTTGAAAAATAAGTTATGCTAACTAAAACTCTAATTATGTTCCAAACTTTAATTTTCAATTTATTGAGGTTCTCCTATATATATTTTGCCTAATGCTTTGATTTGTAATTCGAAAGTAATTTTAAATAATTTGTATTTTTTTTTTTCTTTAATATATAAATATATTGATGACAAATTTGTAGATTAATCTGAATGGGAAAGCTTCAAAATTTATTTTAGAATTAAAATTTCAAATAATAACATAATATTATTAAGTGAGAATTTATTCAATCTATATGTCTATTACAGTAAGTTCCAATTACATTTTATCAAATGCTTTAATTATTTGAATCTATTAGGATTTAAGAATTTGTCATACTGGATAACTAATCACCCTTAAAATTTAAAGGAGAAAGAGCGAAAATGATATGATGTTGCAGACTCAATCTTAAAAGTAAACATAATAAATTGAGTTTAAAGGGTTTAAAAAATATGTTATGATTTTAATGAAGGCTTGAAGTAAGAATAAAATTTAGTAGATAAAAATTTTTTTATAAATGAATCAAAAGTTGAGAAATAATATTAAGAATATACATTGAGTAGAGATAATGATATTCTCTAGCAACTGCTTAAATAAATTGATTTTTTGTAAATATAAAAGAGAATAAATAAATCTAATCCTCAACCTTTGTTCCTTTAAGACAGTTTTGATAATTTTTAATTTTAAGATAAAAGCAATTTATAATAAATATTAAATATTATATGATTTCGTCAAAAGGTGAGCTTGACCTTACAAACTAAATTGTTTTGAAAAGAATTTCTAGTTAAGAATAATATAAATAAGAGGATACCTGCTTTGTGATAGAAATTGATCATAAATAAGAAATGATGGCTTCAGGCTGTGGAAAACAAATAAGATTATGGAGTTTTAAAATGGGATAATTATCAGACATTTTGTAGTTAGAAGGCCATCAAGATTTAATAACTTGCCTACTTTTTAGTAAAATGAGTAGAAGTCTCATTTCAGCTTCTTAAGATTGTCAACTCAGATTGTGGAAATAAAATATAAATTAAACATGGTCTAGCTCTCAACCATTTTATGAGCACTTAGGCTCTATTAATAGCATAATTATGAATTATTCTGAAGATATTCTTTTTTCTGGGAGTTCTGATTAGTCAATTAAAGTATGGGCTATTAATATTGATTTAAATGAATTTAAATTGCTATATCAGTTGCGTAGGCATACAAAAAACATAATTGGATTAACTTTAGCTCCTAGCGAGAGTATCTTAGCTTCTTCTGGACTAGATAATCAAATCATTATTTGGAGAAAATCTTCGTAAGGTACGTATGATTTTAATTATGTAATTAAATAATCAGTTATAGAATCTGGTTGCAGACTAACTCTTCTAAATGATAACAAATTAATATGGGTCTCAAGAAGCAATGAAGTTCTGCGTTTTTTTGAGGAGAAAGATGGAATTTTTCGAGAAAACACTGATGAACGGTTAAACCTCAAATGCAGCCCAATGTGTATTGAATAATTTTACTTTCCTATTTTCTATAACTAGAACTCAAAAATTCTTGCTTTAAAAAATAAATTTCATTTCTACATTATGAAATAATAACCTGAAGGTTACTTTTTAATATTACATTGTATTGAATTTAAATCCACAAGTACTTTTGGTACTATAACTAATGATGGAAGATTTATTGTATATTGGAATAATATTTCCTAATAGTATGAAATCTATGAATTAAGAATGCAGTGATCAAGATATTAAAAGCAATTGATTGAAAAAATTACTATTTTGTTTTTGTGATCTATCTAAATATTATAGTTCAATTAAACCTGTGTAAAGTAAGTCTCATACTTACCAAATTTGAAATTCCTTTTTTTTCTATATTTCATCAAAGCCCTCCAACTGTTTATGATTTCTCAATCTCTTTTTAAACACTTTTTGTAACAATAAATAGATATTTTTAAATACCTTTTTTCTCATGTTAATAAAATTTCACAAAATTTAATTTTAACCTCTTTTAGTTCATGAATGGTTAATAATAATAGAAGTCTACAATATAAATAGAATAAAACTTGAGATAATTGAGGATTCTCTAATTGATACAAAATAAACACCAAGCTACTTAATAAATATTGGGAACATTTCTAGACACATAGATGAAAATTTTGAGTTATATAATGTTGATTATTAGATTATTGTCTATTATAGCTTAACCCCTGCTATAAGTAAATTATAACCATTCGTAGAAAGGATACATTAAGCTTTCAATCAAGATAACTGATCTTTGAATATCTACTACTTGAGAATAAATTTATAGTTTTTATTCATATGCAAAGTTTAGAGAGGCTTAAACCTAATCAATTTTTTTGATAATTAATAAAATGAGAACAAAGTTAAATATTTTTCTTAAGTTTTTTTTAAACTTTACTGCAGATTGTAATGCTAAAAATAAAAGTTAGATAAATAAATCATTAGTCTTCATTCAACATTTCTCATTTAATACATTGCAGGATTATCTCATTCAACAACTCTATATTATAATCTTATTTAACTTCAATTATTCTCTAATAACATCCATATCTTATTTCGATAGAATTGATTTATCTATTTTAAAAATAATGACTATTTTTTTCCCTTATGGTAACTATTATTTTTTCATCATAAGTTTTTCTCTAGAATAGTTATTTTTAACTTTCAGATATCCATTTAATTTTTTTTTTTATATTTCTTAATATTCTGTCTTTCGATATGACTCAATCTTTGATCAATCTTAATCTATTTCTTCTATCCCTTTTTATTCTATTTATTTAAAAAGAATTTATATTCATTTTGAACAAACTTTCAGTTCTAAAGATTTAAAACTAAGATGGTTTCATATTTTGTTTTGATTAATTAAGCGTTAATACTTTACTTCAAAATTTATCTATTTCATATTTTCTAGTGGCCTATCTTTTGAAATAACATAATTCCCTCTAATGAAAGGAATTTTGCTTTATTCAACCCTTAATATGGCCAATCTATAAAATGCTGAGCTTATAATTGAAAATTTCTTTAAGTAAATTTAAGAACTATTAGTCAGAGTAGAAACTTTAAATAAACTTATAATGTAAGCTACAGCAGCATTGTCCTCAAAATTCAATTGCTGTTGAAAAGGAAGCTAATAAAATTTAAAATTTATATTATATAATAATACGAAAACAGCTTTAAGAAACGTCGGAGATATGAAAAATGTTATATGTTGTAATATAACAGCAAAATGCTCCAGAATAGGATGTTAAGTATGTCTAATTATTGGATAGAAATAAAGTGAATAATAGGATATTGCAAACTTAATGAAAGCATATGAATTTAGATTATTATTAATTTAATGAGAGAAAAAGGCCAAAATGTTTATATGGGGAAAACAAAAAAAGATAATATGTATATTCCATGACTGAAACAAATATTCACTATTACAAATCAAACTTAAAAATAATAAAAAGTTGATGAAATTAATAATAATAATTAATGAATGAATTTCATTAGCCAAGTTTTGGTTTTTTTTGATAGGTTCTCATTCGCATTTGATAAGCTTTCTTATTCTCTCCGCCAATTTCTTCATTTTTTCTCCTTTTGCTTTTTCTACACTTGAATATCGACTTCTTGTCCTGGACATACCCTTTCAAGTTAATCTAAGCAGTTGCTAGGTTCACCAAAAAAATGTTCCATTATGGGCCTCACTGTCATATATTTCTTATTTTGAGTGCACTCTATCCAGCTATGTTAGAAGGTTTCAAAAAATGCAGAACCTGGGATTCTTCTGATCACTTGTTATTAAATCCCTCTTAAAACTTCATCATTTTCTTCATGACTTACAACTCTCTCTTTTTCTACCATTTCGTTTACCTCCTTCTGCAAGCAGCTCATACTCAGGTTTTAATCTCCATTTTTCTTCATGAAATTTCTTCAGTAAGAAATCAAATTCATCATAAAATAAATGCTACCCTGATTTATCTCAAAAAGAATTATAGAGACCTCTTTTTATTTATATAAACTCTTAATTCGCTATGTATTTAAATTTAAAGATTTCAAAATGAAATTATGTTTATTGTTTAATAATTAATTAGTTGTATATTAAAATATATAAAGATTTAAAACGAAATTCTGTTTATTGATAATTAAAATTTATTAGTGATTTAATAATATACATGCATTTTAAAGAATTTCGAAATTGTGCCTCTAATAATTTTTATTTGTTAGTAGAAAAATTTCAAAATAACAGAGTTGATTCTTTTATTGGCACATAACAATATGTGTAGTCAATTTTAACATATCACTTCCAAATGATCAGTTAATAGAGGTAACTACAAGTACTAATTTTAGATAAATTATCCAAACAATAAAAAATTGGAAGACAAAATATTTGGTCATTTTTTTTTTTCTACTAATTTATTTGTAATTTTATATCTCTAAAGGCTGAGAAAAACCAGAAAGAAATTAATTGTTTTTTTGCCACAAATTTATCATGATCTCATGCCTAAAAGAGCACTTCAACCTTCATCCAGATTTATGGATTTATTAAAAATCTTTAAACTAAAATCTACTAGAAATTTGATGCTACATTTAATTGCTAAACATCTTAGAAACCTCATATTTAAGATCTAGTAAGGTTACTTCGAATTTAACAATAAATATTACTGAATTTGTATTTCTTAATTTTCAGGGTATGATAATTTTTTTAATCTGAATTACAATGTTGGTATATCGTAATTATAAATCTATTATGTAATTATATTATTAATCATATAACATAAATCAACTATCCCCATCTTATGTTTCAACATATTTGGTTACTTGCATTTCATTTTTTATTCTTATTTTAATACCATGTACCTTTTTTAATCTGCTGCTTTATGAATGATTTTTTAATGACCACTAAATATCAATTATGAATTATTATTGACTTCAAAAAATATATTGAATTAAAGATCTTAATTAATTAAAATAGTTTAAATAAATGCTCAATATATATAATTTTCACAACACCAGTGATAAATTCAGCAGGTTATCTAGTTCATCAAACATCTCGAATGCTTATGTCGCTAATACTTTGTAATCGATATCTACTATATCCTAAACATTATATTTTGGTTAAATTTATCCGTTATAATCTTAGAATTAAATTTAGAGCTTCATTTTCTTTTGTTAAAATTCTTTTGATAAAAATATATTCCTTTAATCTTCATGACTCATTGCTCTGAGTTAATCTGCGGTTATTCCAAGTAATTTAACAGCAATATCATCAAAAATAACTGCCTTTATATTTGTAAATTCATCCATGATTGTTACTCTCAAGACAAAGCTAAATTTTGGTGAAGGATTTTCTGTTAAACATTTTTTGCATCGATACGTTTTTCTACTGGGAATCTCTTCCATCTTCGATTTGCAACGAAGACTCGGACAGCAAGGATACATATTTCTATTTTCTTGGATCTCAATTATGTAACCAAAAATGTATTTATAATTAGCTTATTAAGTCTTGCCTTCATTTAATTGTTTAATCACAAATTCATCTAATTATTGAAGATCAATTGTTGAGTTATCTGGATTTGGTTTCATAATTGTATCAATATTTTTACCGGCCAACCAACTTTTCAACTGTTTAACTCTTAGATATTTAATAATTAATTTACTCGTTTAAGTCATGATTTTAAATAATCATTGTCTAATGGTCAGAGTTTAACGATTTAAAATTTGTATTGTAAAATTTTAATCCTTTAAAGACCATAACTTCCCCTTTTTATAAATTGATATTAGCATATTAAGCTCCCCATAGTTTTACAGATAATCTTGTTGTCTAATCAAAGACAATAAATGATTTACAAGAATCAGAGTCTTATTTTATTTCCTAATTATAATTTATTTATTTACTTATATGACAGCAACAACATCGACAATGGAATTGTGTTATAATGTCTCAATTTCTTAAAGCGTTGAAAAATTTAATTGCGGGGCTGATGGAATTGCAAAATTTTAGGATTCTGAAATAATGGAATACTCATTAAATGAGATTTTCTTTGTACCATTTGCCTTATCTTAACCTATACAGCCATTTTTAAATGTGTAAACCTTTCCTTATTACAACACAGAAAAAAATTTACTCAAGGCTTTTTCATAGAATAAGCCTACAATAATTTCTTATTCGCAATCTAAAATTATGATTTTAAAATATCTTTAGATTGTATCAGTTTTTTTGCATCTGAAATCTAATTATTCTGATTTTAAGATAATTCTACCTTCCAAGACCCATTTCTTCATATTAGGATACATAGCAGATATTTTTGTTAATTCTGATTATTATATTTGTTGTTATTATTAATAATCTTTAAACTAATTTGATTATTTATTATTTGCTGGGTTATCCAAAGCCGAAATATTTAAGAGATTATCATCAATTATAAATGAATCTTTCGTAAATGAAGAATTTTCAATTTTCACTTTTTTAATTGAATTTGTAATGTATTATTAGTGGCTTGTATTATTATTAATGGTATTATGCTACTTGATTGTCACTCTAAGTTTTTTTTGGCTTTAACAATTTTACTCAACATTGTATTAAGTGCATTCATGTTCCCCATCTAGGGATCCAATATATTGAAATTCATAGATCACAATGGTGTAAGCTTTATTTTTTTCTAAATAGGCCACTTTCCATTGCAACAATTATATTATCATAGAATTCACATTAATAAATTTCTCATCTTGATATTAATTATTTGTTACTTTAGTAGACTTTTATCAGTTCAGCAGCCTTTCCTATCAATATTGCTGTTTGAGAATATTATCCATCAATCAAACTTGTTTCAATTATAACCTAATCCTAACCCAATTTTTTCTCCTTATATCCATTGAGTTTAAATTATAGTCTAATGTATTAATTTTTGCTTAAATTCGAATCTAAATTGTTAAATAGTTGTTCTATTTTAGAAAGGGGACTATCAGAATGTATTTTCATATTATATTTTATGTTAGATTTATTTATAAAAACGAGGTAAATAAATTCGATTAAGACACAAATTTTCGTCAATCTTCATTTTCTGACTTTAATCTAATAGATTAATAATTATTAAATATAAAAATGAACGATAGTGTATGTGCATATATTATTCATAAATAAATGTAAAATTGTATTTATAACAATAAAAATAATAATAATTTCTTATGTTAGAAGAAAGGATAGCATTGGTAATGAGTTCAGATAACTAATATAACGGAAATTTATATGTAGGAGGATATGATTCTTTGAAAATGGTACCAGAAAAAGGAATTGGTGCTGTTTTATCAGCAGTTTGGACAGGACATTTTAAACCAGATGAGAAGTTGAAATATCTTCTTATTGAAGCAGATGATGCACCAACTTATGATATGAGCAAACATTTTGAGAAGGCAGTGAAATTTATTCATGAAAGTCTTCAAACAACAAATGTCTTAGTTCATTGTGCTGCCGGAATATCGAGATCAGTTTGCTTGATAATTGCATATATGATAAAAATCCACAAAATGAAGCCTTAGGATGCTTTAACAAAAATTAGACAGACAAGACCATGGGCTGGACCCAATGTGGGCTTTACAGAACAATTGGAAAAGTATTATAAAGAAGTCATGGAAGAAAAATAATGATGATGACTTTATGATATTATGCATATATTTCATTCATTAGAGTCCGTTTAATCTAATTATGCAGGAGTGGAATAATCTGGTTGTTCAACTATTCCAAGGTAGAAATTATGGGATTTTTGTAAATCTGCTTCAATTAATTTCTAATAATCTTCCTTAGCTATATTGATAATTTATTTTATATACATATGACATTTCCTTCATTGTCATAATATTTTATTTATGGTGTTGCAAGTTCTCCGCTATCAAGAACAGCCTTTTCAGATTCTTTAATTTCACCAAACCACTCATTGGGATGCTCTTCATAAATTTTAGGTTCAGGAATATGGATTCCCTCAGATATGCATTCGTGACTATAAATCAAATTTAGCTTGTTTCCTTAGAGTGCATCTTTAATTTTTAGTGACATACTAAAATAATTTGTAAGTTTACCCTATTGGAATATAAACGGAATGAACAGGGATTTCAAATTTGATGTATTCTCCTGGTTAATCACAATATTTGAAAGAGGGTCCCTTATAATCACATTCTCCATAAAGAATAATACAATCACCCTTAGCTGGCAAATTAGACTCGTATTATTGGGCAATAAGAATTTATTATTATGCTTGGGCATTGATGTAGCTATCAAGTGTGGCTGTAAGGAATGTTTCCGGAGGAGTGGCTGTTTCTAATTATTAAGTGGGATCTGTTAATTTCTCTAAGAATATATTAGCCATGGGAGCAAAGGATCTGTTTATTAAAGACTCTTCTAGGAATGAAGATTGAGCTGATGCAAGGACAATGAATGCCAATAGAAATTGAATTTTCATTACTTATAAAAACGAATATTATTTGATTTATGATATCAATATTCTATAGTAATTAAGTTTGTATATTGGATTAACATATTTATTATAAATTAAAATCAAATGGAAAATTATCATGTGCTACATTTAATTGGTGAAGGCTCTTTTGGAAAGGTATATAAGGGAAGATGGAAGAAAAGTAATTAAATGGCTGCTTTGAAGTTCATTAGTAAGAGAGGAAAAACTGAAAAAGATTTAGCAAATTTGAGATAAGAAATTGAAATATTGAGGAGATTGAAGCATGAAAATATAATATTATTGTTAGATGCATTTGAAACGCAAGGGGAATTCTGTTTAGTAACTGAAGTAATTTTAAGTGTTTCTATTTATTAGTTTGCGCAAGGTGAATTATATGAAATTTTGGAGGATGATCATAATCTTCCCGAGAGCGAAGTCAGGAAAATTGCATAATAATTAGTTAGAGCACTTCATTATCTGCATTCTAACAGAATTATTCATAGAGACATGAAACCTTAAAATATTTTATTATCTGCTAATGGAGTTGTTAAATTATGTGATTTTGGATTTGCAAGAGCTATGTCGACAAATACACAAGTTTTGCATTCGATTAAAGGTACTCCTCTATACATGGCGCCAGAGTTAGTTCAGGAGCAGCCCTATAATCACACAGTCGATCTGTGGTCATTGGGGGTGATTTTGTATGAATTATTCGTTGGCTAGCCTCCATTCTACACTAATCAAATATATTCCTTGATTCAACTTATTATTAAGGATCCTGTCAAGTATCCTGACAACATGAGTCCAGAATTCAAAAGTTTCTTAAAAGGGCTCTTAAATAAAACTCCATCTGATAGATTAGGATGGCCAGATCTACTTAATCACCCTTTTATACAAGAGTCTGATTAAGAAAAATACGAAAGGAAAAAAAGATTGGAATAATATAGTTAATGGGCAGGAGTGGAAAATGAGGTTATTGATAAACGCAAGAGATCCTTAACACCTACAAGGGATATCATAACTTATGATTAAAGTAAAGACACAAGAGATGTCTCGCCTAGAAGAATGCCTTGTAATGATGAATATTGGGTTAAATGTGAATAAATCGCTAATGATGTTCAAGGAGCCACTTAATTAAGATGTGACCCTGGATTCCTGGATAAGCTACTTTAAGTATTGACTCCTCCGAAAAAACCTTCATTGCATTGTGCTTTGAAAGTCTTTGGATAAGTTATAACTAAAGGAAACTAATAAGAGGGATTGGATGTTGTGAAAAATCAATAAATCCCTATCTAATTAGTAACTCATGTGAAAAGTATTCTCAAATAAGGTAGTTCTGAACTGCTATCTGAATTAATAAAAACTATAGGTCTTTTGGCTAAGGCTACCTTTGATAAAAATATAGGAATCGATAATGTCTTTATCAAATTTATTGGAATGACTGCCCAAATTTTAAAAATTGGATAAAATAATGAATTAATCAACACAATCAAAACTATTGGGATATTTGCTAATTAAGCTAGTCTAAATCCAGTAAGATCTGTATTATTTTATAAAGAATTAGTTGAACATAACTTAGCATAAGAGACTGCCAAATTGACAAACAATAATATTACTCTTCACAAATTTGCTACTTAAGTTATTGGTGTATTGATACATCCTATTCATGGGGAAATATTTAGTTTTCCATGGAAGAAAGGATATTCTATTTAAATTTAAAATTTCAATGAAGCTTTGCCGTTGTTTGAGTCATTGAAAAATCAAATTGTTACTGCTTATGCTGATATTGATCATATGAAAATTTATAATGAATAAGATGAATAACAAAATTTAACAAGAATCTCTGTTTTAAGAATCCTGTTATAAATGATTCGAGTAAGTAAAGATGTTCATGTTCCTAAAGAGCTCATTAGCTAGGCACTTAATTCTGATGAAGCATTATTTTAAGGAACCGCTTTGTTGATCTTAGTTCAATAATATAAAAATAAAAATTAAGAATATCAAGTGAATTTATCATAAGTTATTGAAATCTTTGAGAATAACATTTAGATTAATCCAATTGTTTCTTTATCTGCAATTTAATTAATTGCTGAATTATTGCAATAGGAAACTAATTTTACGAATCAATTACTTAGCTATTTTAGTTAATAGCTTCCCTATAAATTGTTAAGCGATCTGGTCAATCCAAATAAAAAACAAAATAGAACAGAAGAAATCAGAAAACTAGAAGGTAGTAGTTTTGGATGTCCTAGTTATGGATTTGTAGATGGAGTCATTACATTATTACAAAAACTACTTTTTAGATATAATAAGGAATAAAAGAAATTAACGGATCTTTTTTAATTATTGGAAAAATATGAAATTCATCAATTATTAGTTTAGATACTATTGAATATTACAAGCAGGAATGATGTATCTCCAAAAGGATTCGTATCTTTATTGATTTTGATTCATGATTCAATATACTCTAATTTCAAAGCATTAGGATAATTAATATTTTAGGATAATTCAATTAGAATTTTATGTTCTTTTTTAAAAGAAGCTTAATTACAAAGCATCTAAGAATGGCCATCTTCGAGTGGAGGAGGTATGGCTTGTGTTAATGTAATGAGCATTTAAATTATTCGTATCTTCATTTTGGCATTCTAAGAACAAAATTGTGATAATGTATTTAAAGAATTGAGTAATTAAGAAATAGTAGCTTTGACATTAAATTTAATTAAATATCTATAGAAGGATCACATATAATTAGTTATTTCATTCATTTCAAGATTAGTAGGAAATAATGAAGAAGATAAATAGTTTGCATAATGTTTCGTTTAAAATAATGGATTGGCAATCCTATAAAAATATTAAATAATGAGTGTGGATTCAATAAACATCTTGTCTTAATTAGCTAGGATTAGTAAAGATTTTTATCCAAATATACATTCGATTCATTTATACAACGATTTGAAATAGCAAATTTAATCTCCCGATTCAAATGTCAGAGCAAAAGTTTGTAATTTAATTGGCAATTTATGTCGACATTCTTCTTTTTTTTATGAACATTTACTCAAATTTGATTTAATTAATCTATGTATCAAATGTTGTCAAGATCCAGATAAACATACTCGTAAATTTGCTTGTTTCGCAGTTGGAAATGCAGGCTTTCATAGTGATAGATTATATGAACAGTTAAGACCAGTAGTTCCAATGCTGGTTGATTTACTAAGAGATTAAGAGGTATCTTTTTCATTTAATAAAGGAAAAAACTAGAGCAAACGCAGCAGGAGCATTAGGAAATTTTGTGAGAAATTCTAATGCCTTAACTAAGGATTTGATTAAACATGGAGCCTTACATTAATTACTCGAATTAGTGAAAACAGACAAAGGATCTCAACCAACAAGAATATCCTTATTTTCTATAGGAAACCTTTGTGCTTATCCTGAGTGCAGAAAAAAGTTTGAGGAATTACAAATAAGATAGATAATTGAAATGACTTTAGTAAATTTAAAATTAATTTAAGGCTTAAACTAAGGATTAATAAATATTAAAATATGGTAAAAGAATATTAATTAAACTTGATGAGAATTGAAAATTTGAATATGATAATTTATATAAATTATTTAGTTAAATAAAATATATTCTTTAAATTATTCCCAAAAAAGTACTTGCTTTTTAATCAACTTTTTAAGACTAATCAAATTTTCTAGACTAATAGAAGCGAATTAAAAATGAAATGCTAAATATATTATAATGAAGCAACTTTTTTAATGTAAAATATTCTATAAAACATCTTCATATTCATATCTATAAATTAAGAAAACTATTATTAAAATAGATATTTATAAATTTCGTTTAACTAATAAAGATGGAAATATTTGAATAATTTATAGAATATTCGATTTAATATTGATTTTCTGCATTGCACTCAATCTAATATGATAATTAGAATATATGTTCATTGATTATATTAATATATTGATACAATAAAACGAATAGGCATCTATTTGTAATATTTCATGATTAATTACCATAGATTTTCTAAATGGAGCACAAGATATAACCTTCATTATTGTGCGGATTATTTTTGACTAAATAATGTTAAGGATACAATTCTTAAAAAATTAAATTCAAATTCTAGTTAGTTAGTTTTATATGAGAAAATTATGAAATAGAAATTTTAGTTAATTTTAAATTAATTTAACAAATTCCTCAAAGCCTAGATCATTGAGATTAGGATGTGAAAATAGAAAATCACAGGATTTATGTTTATATATTATATTTAACATTTGTCTAATATTTGAAAGAATAATTATTTTAAATAATTAAAAAATCTTAATGACTGAGAACATCGTGTATTTTAAAATGAAACACGAGGCACAGACATATAAAATTCCTATATAAGGAGTGAATGTGCAATTAAAAGATTTACGTCAAAAAATAAAAGATTTTCTCAGTAAAAAATTTAAATATGAAAATCTAGAAATGCCACAAGCGTAAAAAGGATAGTCCAATTAAAATTTTGAAGAGCTAGTTATCTATGGAGAATTGGAGTAGAATGGAGGATAAGAAAAAGCATTAGGATTGGCTGATAAAGTAGAATAATTAAATTAATATTTGATTAGGTGAGAAATAAATAAACCGTGATAGTAGTAAGGCAACCGTACCAGCAGGGCCAATCGTTATGCGAGTCATGCCTATCCGCGAGAAGCACATCTTAGACCCCTTGTTGTTAGAGGAGGATATGCCAAGGATGTGAAGAACAATTTATCAAAGTTACGAAGTGTTTCTTTAATGAGCTACAATAATGTCCATTTAAATATGTCAATTATCAAGTTTAGACTATCAAGTAATAAACTGAGATTTCCAACGCAGAGTTGGAATAATAAATTAAAAATGCTGTTTTCTTTATTGTTAAGAGTAACACCGAACAGAATGTGATTTTGGCCAAAACTCACGATGTTTGGGCTACTACTCGTCGTAACTTTGGGACTCTTATGGATTAATTTAATAACAAAAAAGTCATTTTGATTTTTATTGCTAATCGTGTTGAAAAGTTTTTAGGTTGTGCTAAGATGAAGAATATACAAGTTCCTCGAGATCCCAAATGGTAATGGTGTGGTACGTCCACTATTCAATTGGCTGATAATTTTTCAATTGAATGGTTAAGGAAGGGTACTGTTGATTTTGCCAAATTGTAAGACACCATTAATCCAAAAACTGGCGATCTAGTAATCAGGAGTAAAGATTGTTAAGAAGTTCCAGCTGTAATGATCCTATTATTAATTTTATTTATCAGGATATTGGTCAACGTATATGTCTATTGTTTGAATAAATCAAATAAAACGACGAAGAATAAGAACCCGTGCCCCAACCGTAATAAGAGCCTACTCCAAAGGACGTCGAGATCGAATGGGATTACAATCAAATAATTTGTATATTCAATTAATTATAATTAATTAAAGCTCCTGTCAATGCAAGTCCAGTTAGAGAACAATAAACACAAAAATCACCAAGTCGTTCCCCTAGCAACGAGAACATTCCTTCCCAAAATATACAATTAAATGAGGCATAACATGCTTTATTAAATTAAACATTAGCATCATTGGTATAATAATAATAGATGGAAAATAACTGGAATAAGATGAATATGGGTAAAATACCTGGATTGACAGGAAAGGTATAATATCCACATCCATTTCTATAAAAATATGGTTAAAAACATAACAAAATGGCAGAAGTTATATTATAAATGGTTTAAAAAGAATCTGAAAGAAAGGACAAAGAAAAGAAATCTTCGAGTCATTCTAAAAAGCATAAAAAGAAGAAAGATAGAGATCGAAGTTCCTCTGAAGAAAAAAGAAGATCAAGTATCATAATTTAAATAATAGTAGGAAAAAAAAGTAAGGAACGAAAGGATAAAAAATCAAAGCATAAAAAGAGAAGTCGAAGCAGAAGTAGATCAAGAGATCATAAGAAAAAAAAGCATTGATTATCAAATTCGCATTATCATCAACAAATTTATTCCATTTTTTGTCGAATAATATAAAATGTTCACAGTTTATTTTGTTTAAATTTATTTGCTACCTTTCCAAATATTGCTGATTGAAAGTTGTCAACTTTTATCTTTTTCTAATTTTGATTTTCTACACTTTTAGGAATAGCAAATACAACTTTGATTTCATTACCAATATATATAATAAATGGTAATCCAAATGCTATATAGCTCATTTTAACATAATATTAAGAGAGTTCTAGCATTTTTATTTATAAATGTAATTTCCAATAATCCTAGCTATCATCAATTAAAATGCATATATTTATCTTTTTCTATTTCAACTAATATTTTTCTTAATGTATTTAAAATAATTCAATAAGCGATGTGAATGCATTTTCTTATTTATATTCTTGATTCAGAAAATAAAATTCCTAAATCATTTACTGATTATTCTCCTTCTTACTAAAGTAAACCAATTCAATTCTCTTAGAACTTGAAATTTATCTAAAAGCTTCCTCATAACTTAATTTTAAAATTTCTATATCTAATTTCATAGCTTCACTCATATTAATCAATAATACAAAAATAGATTCATTATCCTCTTAATCATCATTTGGCTTTAATTCTTTTAGAACAGGCAATTCTTTCAAATCTTTATAAAACATCAAAACATCCTTAAATGGTTAAGTATTTGAATTTTGTTCTAATTTGATTAATTAACTTAAAGATTATATTAATTATTCATTCTAGCTTTCCTTTGAAATTTACTTTAACATTTTAACAAGGTGGTTAAGCTTAAATAATTGTTAGAACTATTCAAATTAGTCTTCTGACTTATCGATGACTTCTCTTGATTTGAAAATAGTTTCAAATTCTTTTTATTGAAATACAACAGTCAATTAATTCTGAAGTATCATGACAAACTTTTTGAGATGCGCCTTTTAATCTTATAGATATTGAATTTCAGTTGAAAACAATTATATATATAGCTTTAAAGTATCTATAATTATGTTGTCCTATTTTATAAGATAATCTAATTTAGAAGTAGCATTTTTGGATAAATATTCAAGTTTAGACATCATTTATTCATTAATATTATGAATTTTTTAGACAGAGAATTCACTTTAATTGATTAAAGTTAATTACTGTAATTAAGTGACATTAGCATTTGACACTGCTAGACGTAAATCATCAAATAATCGACGATCTATTGATTACCAATTGCAAGTGTTGTTAATGATTGATGTAATTATTTTTAAAATTAATGAGATTGCTTAAAATTCATCTGATCTATCATCGTTATCTGTTTAACTTAATAATTAATTGGTAACTCTGAGTATTTCTGAACATTCATTTTTCAAATCTGTAACTGCTAGTTCAGTTGATTTCTTGAGTGTATTTAGGAATGATTTCTATAGCATTTACAAAATGTGACAAACTTAAGTTGTATTATTAATTTTAACACCTTAAGTACTTATTTCTAAGCCTTTTTCAGCCAAAAACAAAATTCCTGGAGCAACCTCATCTGTTAATTCTGATTGATTAATAAAAGTTCCTACTTTTTGATTGAGAAAATCTTGTTATTCATATACTACTAGCTATTATTTAATATTTGCAAATGCTTCCCAAAAATCTTTCTAAATTTCCTAAATACTTTTCCTTAATGATCTTTGAATAATGTAATTAGATTTAAAATTATTATTTTCAGGTTTAAACAATTTATTCAATACTTCTATTATTTTAATAGGTGTTCTCTCTTCGCTTAACACTATAGTGATAAATTAAATAAAATATTTGGATTTAACTTCTTAAATTGATTATTATAGGGATTCTGAATCCAATGGTTCTCGCCCATCTGTTATTAATATTATTGTCATGTATTAAGGACATTGAACTGATAATAAATTTAGAAATATTTGATTGAGAGATTAGTTAAGATTTCCAAAATCAGCTCCAATAAATGGATCAATTTAGCTTAAGCCTTTTGTCCATTAATATTGCTATCTTTCTGTTTAACTAAAATCATTAAAGACTTCATTATATGTTGAAATGATTGAGTGATATTCTCTTTTCATGGAGTTTGTACCATCAAATAGAGTAATCGGAAAGGATATGAGTTGTTTTGGCAAAGGTGCTTAATAAAGAT
Organism: Paramecium octaurelia; assembly: GCA_905182995.1. Lineage (NCBI taxonomy): Eukaryota > Ciliophora > Oligohymenophorea > Peniculida > Parameciidae > Paramecium > Paramecium octaurelia. Next base: position 162,348 of record CAJJDP010000008.1, read on the forward strand.
AATATGAGCTCATATAATAATTATATGACGAAAAGTTATTTGTAATAAACAAGGGAATTAATTTTTAAATTCTATTACTATATAAAATGAATCTCAATTGATCAAATTCTAGTATATTTATTATTCAAAGCACCCTAAGAGTGCATCAGTTTTAGATGAAAACTTTTTAAGGATTGATCCTGCAATAATGGATTTTCTAAGAAGTTGGGAGGTTTAGAGAACTTGGTAGCTTAAGTATCTTATTGTTCTCCACCTCTCTCTTTTCTATATTACTTTAATTATTATTTGAATGTGCTTGTGCTAAATGATTTATCATTAACGAGGTCATTTAGTCCAGGTTATGACTAATTTCTAGGATATTGAGATCCAATATTATTAACATAAACTTTCATTCTCTCAAAAACATCTAAATTATGATTATTAATCTTACTTGAATTAGGCTACTCAATACTAATCTATGATTTTGAAATAGATTCATTCCCTCCCAAACCTAATTTACCCATATAGTTGGCCAATTCTTCTCTTCTTTTATTTGATTTATTTTTATCTTTAATATCAATATTAATATTCATTTGTTAATGAACCTTTGAATTGTATTAATTATCATTTCTCAAGGTTGCAGGATTAAATCCAGGTGAAGCACTTCCTTATACTAATCCAAATTTTGATGTCTGTTTATTACTACCGATGTATTTACCTGATCCATTTCCACTGCCAGTTTCAACTAAGATATCTATTTTATTAGGTGTTTTAAACTGTTATAATAATTAATCCAAAGGTCTGTTACTTTCTTTTTACCTAAAATCATAATTACTGCTCTCTTGATATTCTTCATGTTCTCTATAAGGAGATTTCTTATTGAATATATCAGTTAAACCACTTAACGTTGATGTATTCTTTACTCTATCCACCATGCTATGATATTAATTTTGGGATCTTTAACTTATATTTAATCCAGGTTCTACTTTAGCTTCCAAGGCATCCAAAATTTCCATCTTCTATTACGCTATTGCAACTTTATGTTATGTTTCTAATACTTAGACATCAAGATTATTCCAACCCTGATTCCATTCCTATTGAGTTATTTTGCCATCATGATCAGCATCAAATCTCTTAAAGATTTCAGATTTCTATTCTCCACCTATTGTAAAATGACTTTCATCTATTGTTCCACTCTAATCTGCCATAGACTTAAATGCATCAAATTTATTTTAATGAGAATTTATTAGCTCCTTAGATGATTTCTCCCATGCACTAGTAACTTTAACATCTTAATTAGATTCTTCTGGTTATTTTGCAGATGAGGATTGCGATTAAGGATCTTGTTTGTCACTCTCAGACATTTGATAAAAATTAAATTTTATTTATTTTTTAATTTAGATAGTATCAATAATTTTCATATATATACACATCGAAGATTATGAATTGAAAATTAAAAATTATAATTCTTTTTATTTCTAATAATTAGATTCTTATAAATATGTTATAGTTTATAGAGTATAACTTCATATATTTAGATATCTTAATCCACTATAAAAATGTATTAATTGAGGAAATATTTAAATAAAATAGAAAATGTATTTATTATGTTTTTTTAATATGAATAATCAAATCATTCATTATTAAGCTCCTGATTTAGGTCCGGGGGCTGAATCACTTTAACCTGATTTAGGTCCAGGTGCTGTATCAGTTTAACCAGATTTTGGTCCTTATGATTATTCAACAACTCCTGACTTAGCTCCGGCTGTTTTATCTACAACTCCTGAAGCTGGTCCACCGCTGACTGTGAATTATCCAGAAGCAGGTCCTCCTTTAACATCAAATTGTCCTGAAGCTGGTCCAGCTTATCTGTTCAATTTGATTGAACTTAAACCTTAGTTACCAAGTAGGACTGAGAGGACTTAATCTGCGGCTTATTATTATGGTTCATAGGGCCATGAGGAAATGACTGATTTAGGTTTGTTTGTGAAGGCACCATCACCGAAATTGAGATTCCAATTGAACATTGTACCTTCAAATTATTGATTGAATCCATCTCCTCCCAAGTAGAACCAGAACTTATTAGGAACAAAGTGTTTCAAATCATTGTATTGATTTCCTAATTCTCTGTTCAAGAATAGAGTGTAAGCAAAGGCTTTTCTAATCTTGGAATTGTAACCGAAGTACAAGAAGATCCATTCTCCTCCATTAGCTCCAACTTTGGATGGCCATTAGATATCGTTTTAGTCATCATCATTGCTATCTAAATCTCCATAATCGTAAGTAGAGAATGTTAATGCGTCTTTGAATAAGAAACATGCAAGTGTTCTATCCCCTGCCAATGATTTATCTTTTTGAATTGCTGGATCATTGATAGTCAATCTGAAGATCATTCTTGATAATTCATCAGCTTATCCTCTTCTAGTTTGTACCCAACCAGAAACTGCATATTCAAGGACTCCTTAATATTGATCATATTAAGTCTTAATTGGAATTCCAGCATCACCCTTATTTACTACTTTCTCTTCCTTCAAAACATTGATGTCTGTTCTAGCAGGGACTGTCAATTATGGTTTTGGTTAGACTGCTAAGACATCTTTCAAGAATTATTCTTTGGAACCAACAAATCCTTATCCGAAGAAGATTCTTAATCCAGTAATCATACCATTAAATGATGGATATCCGAATTCATTATTGGCAACAACCACTCTAGCATACCCATTTAATGGATTATGAGCAATATCTAATAACTCAATTCTAGCAACTGTTTATCCTGGTAAATCTCCAAAGTGAACAAAACCAACTGCTCTACCAGTATCTTATGCAGTGAATGAATAATAGATGTAATTCCAATGTCCTTCAAGATAATCATCGTAATTTGAATTTGCAGATATGGATGCCTTGTTGGTCTTCTTGTCATAAGTGGTGAAATGATAATATCCTTTACCAGCCCAAATTGCCAATACTCTGTTTCCAAGAGCAACATTATCTTCATATTTCTCAGTGTTGGTCAATCTGATTAATTGATGGAATGGAGATTTCTCAATAACTCTATCTGGGGTAGTCATCAACCATCTTGTCCATAATCCATAACCATATTCAGTAACACCACCGACTTCATCTTTGAATGTCAAGTCATATCCTGGTTTATCTTTGAGTGGAACAAGTATGATTTCTTCTTTGGCTGGTTTCCAATCTGATTTCTTAGCCTACAATCCCAACAAGTTTGGTAACATATTTTCATAATTTCCTTTATTTGGATCAATGTAAGCTCCTTTTCCAAAGATTGCACCTACTTTTCTCATAGGTCCTTCCCATCCACCTAAGAATCCATCTGATCCTGCAAACAATGCGAAATATTTAGGTATCATGTGTAAGACATTATCATATGGAACAACAGCCTTATCTGATGGGAACTTCACAATACCTGAAGCAACCTTCTTTGGCCAACTGTATCCGAACCAAACATAAGTCCAAACTCCAAAGTTGTTTCCAAGTGGAGTGGGTTTTCTAATGTTAGCCACTTAACCATCGTCAATAGTACCAAGAGTGTATGTTGAGAAGACTACTTCGTTTGGTTAGTACATAATCAAGAGGGTTCTATCTCCTACGATAGCTGCTTCTTTTCTGTAAGCTGGCTCATTGTTTGTCAATCTCAAAAAGACATTGTTATCTTTCTACAATTTAGGTTAAGCATATCTGAACCATCCGAAGATAGAATATTCAAGAGACTCTTGATATTGATTTGGCCATTCAGAGACTTATGGATTATCTCCAACCTTCTTTTGGACTTCATCTTCTTAGATCTTTAGAACCTAAGTATCAGGAATATTGAGATCTGGTTATGGGAATGTAGTCTTAATTAAGGCTTCCAAAGAATCTACATCAGGGACGTAACCTTGTCCACCGAAGAGCATTTACAATTAAGAAATCTTACCACTGAAACCTGGATAAGAGAATTCCTTTCCGATTATGACTTTACCATATCCTTCAATTGGTTTATGTGTGATTTCTGGGAAGGTCACTCTCTTCACATCTCCTGAACCACCGAATTTAACATAACCTATAGCTTGTTGTTTTGAACTGGCGAAACAGAAGTAAATGAAATTCCATTCTCCTTCTAATTTATCATCATATTTGACATCTTAAGCAATAGTTGGAGTATTGGTAGCCAAATTGTATGTTCTAAATCCATAGAATCCTTTTCCTAACCATAATGCAAGGGTTCTGTCTCCAACCTTTGATTAATCTTAATAATCTTTATTGACTGTGAATCTAGCTATAGATACCCATGCTGGTTTATCTAAGACTCTCTTTGGAATTGCTGTTAAGTATCTGCTCCAGAATCCAATTGCATAAGCTGAATGTCCATCTACTGCTGCTGGGTCTAATTCTTATTACAAAGTTCCATCAAATGCTTATTCAAATTCATCCTTCTTGTCTGCCCATTTGTATGGTTTAGCTTAGACTCCTAATGCACCTGCTATGTATGGATCGAAACTCAAAATATCCTTTTCTCTATAGGCACCATTTCCAGCCATCAAATACAATTATTGGTATTTGCCATTGTAAGGAGTGTGAATTCCATCCTTTCCAACATATAATCCTAAGTATCTTGGAACTCTATGAGAAGCAGCCAATTTCTTTTCGCATTCAGTAGTTCTGGTCTTGTAGAAACTGTAAACACTGCTAGCTTTTTTACTGTAAGCATAGTAAGCATAAACCCAAGCAGTTTGATCAAGAGCTGGAGTTGGGCATTCTGTGAAGATTTATTAGAAGGCATCATCAACATCTGGGGTGGTGTAAGTACTGAAGAATTGTCTGTGATCAGCATATTAGAATAATGATAACACTCTGTCTCCTGGTCTTACATGATTTCCTCTAATATTTGGTTCATTGTAGGAGAGAGTATAAACATTTTCCCAAGTAGCTCTTGCTATTGTAGACCATTTGAACCATATTGACACTGAGTACTCAAACTATCCAGCAAACTTATCAGCAAATTCAACAGGAGCTACTTAAGCCACTTCTCTCTTCATATCTCTTGCTTCTTCAAAGATTACTTCTTTAATTGGTGCTAATTCTGGGAATTTAGGCATTTCTGGTATCTATTTCCTAAGATCATCTGGATTGGAGAAGAAAGCACCATCTCCTAATCTCAAAATAACATTTGAGATATGACCATTGAATGAATGGTAGTTTGTTCTCAATTTGGCACCTGAACTACCGACGCAGAAATACAAATAGTCAGATAATGGAGTATGATTAACAACTTCAGGGAAAGTAGTTGATCTAACAGCTGAACCTCCAAAGAACACATGTCCTACTATACTTCCTCCTTTGTCAAGTTTCTTATATCCATAGTAGATGTAATTCCATGATCCATCCAATAAATTATTGTAGTTTACATTGTTTACCAAATTAGCATTTCCAGGAAGAGAGGTAGTGAAATGATAGAAACCAGATCCTACCCAAATAGCCAATAATCTATCTCCGATTTAAGCAGCATCTCCTTAATAGTTAGGTCTGTATGTCAATCTAGATAATGCCATCCATGCTGGTTTGTCAACTAGTTTTCTTTCTCCATTCCAAATAAATCTTGTCCACATTCCATATCCATATTCAGTCAATCCATTAATGAAATCATCTGTTATTTCAACATCCTTTCCTAATGATTGGTCTGAGGGTCCCCAATTGTTTTAGAATAAGTCCTTTGATTCCCAGTTCTTTGGCTTTGGAATTACTCTTCCACCAAATCCAAATGATAATTAATCTGATTCATCTACTCCATAATCTGTAGTCTTGTATGCTCCATTACCAGTATTGAAATACCAAGATTCAAGGAAACCATTCCATCCACCATGCCATTAATCTTTACCAAATTGAACAAAGAATTGTGTTGGGACAAAGTGATTGACTGGTACATCAAAGTGAACATCTCTTGATGGATATTTAATGTAAATGTGAACGCTCTACTTTGACCTTGAATATCCTTAATAGAAATAAACCCAATTCTTGTGCATAACTTCATCATATGGATTTGTTCTCTCAATGTTCCATGCTCCACCATGACCTTAATCAACTGTATAAGTAGCAACATAGAAAAATCCAAGACCCTTCCAGCAAGACAATGTTCTATCTCCTGGTCTATCAGCATTCTTCAATCCATCAGTGTCTTTATTGAAAATCTATACTCTATAAAGTAAATGCCATGGTTAAATTGCAGCTGGATCTACCCATCTTGCCCATCCTGAAATAGCATATTCATCTTTTCCTCTGGCTGCTTCTGGTTTGACTGTTACCAAAACTGGTTCACCATCTACCTTGAATTCTTTCTTTTCTTTCAAGATGCTCAAACTTACTCTAGATTAATCAATCAGAACTCCATCTGGTAATTTCCATGGTCCTTACAAAAATCTCAATAGATCATCTTTAGTTGGTATATGGGCTCCCTAACCTAATCTTAATCCAACATTTAATAAATGACCATTGAAGTTATTGTATTTGAATATTTCAGTCTCTCCACCACATGTCAATCTTAAATATTCACTAACTAATTCATGTTTAACATCGAATTTTAATTCAGCAATATCTTTTTCTTCAAAGTAAACATATGCTTTAACTTGTCCCTTCTTATATGACATAGAGATGAATCTCCAGTAACCATCAACAATCTTGAATGGAGTTTGTTAGCCTACATCGTTATTTCCTGTGGTGTAAGTAGCGAAATAATAAGTTGGGAAATACTACCATGCTACTAGCACTCTGTCTCCTGGTTATTGAGTATTTTTGTTAACTCTTTAAGTGGAAAGTCTAGCAATAGAGTGAGTATGGGGTCTAAATGGTAAGTTCTTTGGTTCAGTTCTGGATGATCTAACCCATGCAACCCAACCATATTCATCTAATCCTCTGATGTTATCTTTAGCATCTGTCAATTCAACATTATAGACTATATCATTGCTATCAGAAATAGAGGGTATTTATTTATCCTTATCACTCCAGATTTCTACTAATGTGAATGGTTGTCTGTATTTCTTTTCTCCTTCAGCAAATTAGAATAAGTCATTCTTTTTAGTGAATGGTTTCATGGTAAATGCACCTTCTCCATAATTCAAATTAACCATACTAGCAGTACCAGTGAATCCTCTATGTGATGGGAAGAACTTCTTGTAATCTTTACCAAATGACAAGTAGTGTTTATTTACTACAAGATGTTTCTATTTATCAAAGACCTTCTCGACATCAGATTCTTAGAATGAAATGTAATGATATTGAATTCCTTTGTCTCTTGAGTATCCAGAATAGAAGAAGTGCCATACTGTGTGTTGATCAGCATGAGGAATCACATGCTCAAATGTCCATGGTTATCCTGGATTGTAGTTATAAGTGTGATATTGATAGTAAGTATTATGTTTGTACAATGCTAAATCTCTATCACCAAATCTGTTTTCAGCATTCAAATCTGCATTATACAAACTTAATCTGAATACATTGTACCATGGGGCACCAAGAGCTGGATTGTCCCATCTGAGCCATCCTGAAATTGAGTATTCTGTTGCAAATTTGCTGAAATCATTTGGTACTTCAACTATAACTTCATCTTAACTGTCTCCCTTGAATTATTTCTAACCTTCAACAACTTTCAATTATCTGAATTTATTATCATCAACAGCAGGATGTGGGATTCTATTGAGTAAATACTTCTTCTTTGACTCATAATTCTTGACAAATGCACCAGGTCCTAATTTGACTGCATAGTTAGCAAACTAACCATTGAATCTTGGATAGAAGTGAGGAGGTGCAGATCCCAAAGTGAATTTCAAATAATCAACTTTACCATGATTGCATTTCATTGGAATATGGAATACTTCTTCATTGTTATCGAATTTCAAAATACCAACTGCCAATTAGTCTTCCAATGAATAACTGAAATATAAGAATGTCCATAGTCCTTCTCTTTCAGCAACATTAATTCTACCTAACATATTTGGATCTCCTGGTAAATTGTTTGTAACAAACAAAATAGCAGCTTATTCTTACCAAGTAGCCAATAATCTATCTCCCATTCTAATGTTACCTTCATCCTTATTCCATGACAATCTTGACATCATGTACCATGGTTCCAATCTACCATCTCTCATTTGTACTGGGTATTATTCCAAATGTCTGAAATAGAATCCATAACCATATTCTTAAATGCCAACCAAATCTTCCTTCTTGAATTCAGTCTAATAAACTGGTTTATCTTGATTCCATGCTGAATCTAATACTTCTTATTATCTAAGTGGATCTACTTCTGGTTCTTTCTCTTTGACATTATCCTTTCCAATATTGTATCCGAAGATATCTTATTTGTTGTCAGGATAAGATTTAGGATCAAAAGCACCATCACCTCCATTCAATCTTAAATGTGCAATATTACCGCTATATGCTGCATAGAATTTATCCTTGCCAACATTAAGTGAGAATTTATTTGGTAAGTATTGGAATGTATTTTTGAATTGTAATTCAGCAACTCTGTCTTTAAATTCTACTTTAGAATGTGCTAATCTTTATGGTCTTGAATATCCAAAGTAAACAAAATGCCATTTTGTATAATCTGTCTCATAATTGATATTCTAATTTTGATTTGGATATCCAGCAACAACGATATTGACAGCACTATAACAAGTGAAATGGAGATATCCTTATCCAACCCATGCACTCAATACTCTGTCTCCTAAGAATTTAAAATCAGCAGAGTTTTGAAGACTTGACAATCTCACCATTAAATGCCATGCTTATTATACAGTTGGAGTCCATTTGAACCATCCTGACCATGAGTACTCTCCTACCAAAGCAAATTCACTGAAAACCTTTTCATCTACAGCAGTATCCTTTCCGAATTCTGTTGGTGCGTCAATAATATTCTTGGTTACAAGATTTCTGTTGAATGCATCTGGTTACTTAAGGTCATTAAAGAATGCATTGAATTCAGCCTCATCCTTTTTGAAGATACCATCACCTACCGAGAAAATCACATTAGCAAATTGACCATTTAATGCTGGATAATTGAGATTAACTCCTCCCAAATATAATTATAAGAATGTTGGTGCGATGTGTTCAGCTGCAAAAACGACCTTATTCAACTTTTCTCCATTATGTAAGAATCCTACTGATTATTTTCTTCCGAGACTGTGAGCAAAGTGTAAATAATACCAAATTCCATCAATATTTTCTGGATTGTTGATATTCTAAATCAAGTTTGGATTATTTTGATGATAAGTAGTAAAGTGATAGTAGTTGCCGTTATATAACCAATTAGCCAAGACTCTATCTCCAACTGTAATATCTTGTAGTTATTGATTCTTAGTTAGTCTGACAACAAATGACCAGGGCTTATCATATAATCCTATTGGCAATTAAACTGGATAATGAGCCATGTGTCTCAACCACATTGAATAACCATATTCATTAATATCATCCAAATCTGATCCAATCAATTTCTTTGTCCATACTGGATCCTTTCCATCAACTGGTGAGTCAGAAACACCCTTATTCTAGTCTCTATTGATATCCAAAGTGGGAGATGGTTTGACATAAGCCTATTTGCCTAGATTATAAGCAAAGATGTCATTCTTAGCTTTCTCATAACCACTTGTTCTGTAGGCACCTTCACCAACATTCAATCTGAAATAAGAAATAATACCAGCAAATGGTTGATAGAACTTGTCTCTTGCAACCTACAATGAGAATTTATTTGGATAATAGTGTTTGTGATCCTTGAAAGTGAATTCTTCCAATCTTCCCTTAAATTCTACTCTGTAATAAGCTGCTCTCTCAATCAAAGAATATCCAAAGTAAACATAATGCCATCTTACTAAATCTTGTCCAGAGTTAATTCTATTCCAACTATCAGCATTTCCACCTCCAATTAAATTATTATAAGTATATGTGGAGAATTGCATGATATTACTTGGTCCTGCCCATGCTGATAATGTTCTATCTCCCAAATAAGACAAATCTGTAGGTCCTTAGAATATACTCAATCTAGCATATAAGAAGAAGGCGCCTGCTGGGAGATTGTCCCATTTGAACCATCCTGACCAAGCATATTCAGGTCTTAAAGCAACATCCTCTTCGAACATTTATTCTTTAACTTCTTATTTACCATCATAAGGTTATTCCTTAGGAATTACTTCGAAGGTCTTCAAGTCATAATTGAATTAGGCTGGCATCTTGAATCCTGACAAATGTTTAGTCAATGTAGCCTCATCATCAATGAAGATACCCTTGCTGGCTGATACCATGACATCACTGAATTGACCATTCCATGAATTATAGAAGTCTTTACCTCCCAAATAGAATTGTAGGAATGAGGGTGGTACGTGAGTTGCAGCTTGTTAATATTTCACAGGTTTCTCATCACCATACTTTATGAAAGCAACACTTGATTTCTTATCTAAATTATGACTGAAATGAATGTAAATCCAAATTCCTTCGAAATCTGGTCTTGCAGCTGCATTTACAATTGAGTTTGGATTACCAGCATTATAAGTTGTCAAATGGAAAGCACTATTTCTATTCAAGAATATAGCCAGAGTTCTGTCTCCTAAGGTGATATCTTGCAATTTCTAGTTCTTTGTTAATCTTGAAACAAATGTCCATTCACCTTACATTCCTGTTTTCTATGGAGTTGGATATTAAGTCAAATATCTAGCCCAGAATCCATAACCATACTCCTCGCAACTTGCTACTTCATCTTCTGGTAATACTTTTGTGAATGATGGTTTCTCTTAACTTGGGGCAGCACTTACTAAAAGATCAGTTGTTCTGTCTTTGATTTCAAATGGTTTCACTTTAGTCTAAACAAATGGAGCACCAAATCCAAAGAAGTCTTTTTCATGAGTGAAATCTTCTCCCTTTCTGAATGATCCAGCTCCAATGTTGAAATTAATTGCACCAATCTAACCATTGTATCCATTTATTGCATCCTTTCCTACATAAACATAAAATCTTGGAACAAAGTAATGGTTAACCTTATCCCATGATTAAGATTCGGATCCCTTATAGTATTGAACAATAGCATATGACAATCTGTCAATTCTAGAATATCCATGATAGACAAAGAACCATCTCAAGTGTCTATCCTTATGTTCAGCCTATTTCCAAATATTATTATTTCCTGCTCCATTCATATTCACATAAGTATATGTACTCTAATGAACATTACCAAATCCAATCCAACCTGCCAATGTTCTATCTCCCAATACTGCAGTATCTGTTGGTTCTTTCTTCAATAAAACTCTGTACAAATTCTACCATTGATTTGCTGGAGTTCCTTCAATCCATTTATACCATCCACTGATTGAGTATTCAACTGGGAATCTTTATTTCTCCTCTCCAAATTCTCTCAAGAAGAGGTCATCTTCTGGTTTTCTAGTAATTGGATCTTTGATCAACAAATAATTCTATGGAGTAGTATCTAATTTTGGATATGGATTAGCATTAACATATTTATTCAAAGCATCCAAGTTGTCAACATAGGCTCCTATTTAAGATGAGAATGTAATTGAGGTGAATAAACCATTGAATCCTGGGTATCTCTTATCATCATTACCACCAACTATGAATCTCAAATATTTGGTTAATGGTTAAGTAGTTTAGTGTGTGATCTATTTGAAATTCTCTTCTCCAAACTTAATGAAACCTTGAGCTTTGTTCTCCTCTACACTGTATGAATAGTAAACATAAGTCCACAATCCTTCAATATCTTCTGGATAATTAACATTTTGAATCATATTTGGATTTCCAGTCAAAACGTTGGCTGCTGTGAAATGATAATATCCTTGTCCTTACCACATGGCTAACATTCTGTCTCCCATTCTAATGTTATCATATTTCTCTTGATTAGCCAATCTAGCAATGAAATACCAAGCCTCATTCTTACCATTATTTAATCTCTATGGATAGGCTGTCAAGAATCTCATCCAAAATCCATAACCATATTCATCAAATGGATTCTCTGAATTAGCATTCTTATCATGGATTGGTTTATCTTAATTGAATGCATTTTCTTTGATTGCAGGATCTGAATCAGCTGGTTTAAATCCAGTGTCTGGTTTCTTCAATTTATCAACACCTGCTCCAATACCGAAAGCATCATTGGGATGAGTGAAATCTTTAGCACTTCTGAATGCACCTTTACCCAAATTGAATTGAGCATATGCAATCTTACCATTCCAACCGTTGAAGAATTTGTCTCTTCCGTAGAAAACTTAGAAGTTTGGTGCATAATAATGGTTTGTATTATCGTAATTCAAGAAGTCATCATCTGTTTACCATTTGATGTAAGAATATGCCTTAGCTTAAGGTTTTGAATATCCGAAATAAACGAAGAACCACTTGGTGTGTCTATCTTTGTGTTAGATATTCTTCCAAACATTTGCATTACCACCTCCATTCATGTTAGCATAAGTGTATGTTGGTAAATGAATGATACCTCCTTCAGACGTTCCGATCCAAGCAGCTAATGTTCTATCTCCTAAGAATTGATCTGATGGTTTTTCATTCAATGAAACTCTGAACAAGTTTTACCAAGCATCTTATGGAGCTTATTACCATTTGAACCAACCACTGATTGAATATTCTAATGGGAATCTTTCATTGTCTTTTCCAATTGCATTAAAGAGTGGATCATTGGTCTTCTCTCTGTATTATTCGTTTGTAACCAATCTATAAGTTTGTAAATCAACTTATCCAATTGTTGGGTTTTCCAATTTGTTCATGTATCCTTTTAATTAATCAGCTGTGTCAATGAAAACTCCTTTGACAGCATCAAATGTGACTTAAGTGAAAATACCATTGAAAGCAGGGTATCTCTTAGCATCAGTACCTCCTAAAATGAATCTGACATATTTTGTATCTGGATGAGTAACATCGTGTCTGATGGCTTTGATTGTATCTTCAGCTCCATATTTGATGAAACCAACAGCTCTTGACTTAGCTTCACTGTATGAATAGTAGATGTATGTCCAAACACCTTCAATGTCAGCTGGATAATCGATATTCTAAATAACATTAGGATTTCCATTAACTGCATTACAAGTTGTGTAGTGATAATATCCTTATCCTTACCAAATGGCCAATAATCTATCTCCCATTCTAATATTATCATAATTTTCTTGATTGGCAATTCTAGCAACGAAGTACCATGGTTAGTTCTTTCCACTAAGCATTCTTTCTGGGAAGGCTGTTAAATATCTTAACCAGAAACCATAACCATATTCTTCCAAGTTATTATCTGACTTAACATTCTGATCAATTTATGGTTTGTCTTAACTTGTTGGACTAATTAATAAATCTTTATTAATTTATCCTGGTTTAACTTCTTCTTGTTTTTCAAATAATTTAGCTTATCCAACATTGAATTTGAAGATATCTTATGGATGGTCGAACTTATTGTTCTTGACATAAGCGCCGCTACCTGCATTGAAATTAACATAGGCTATTCTTCCATTCAATCCAACAAATGCTTCATCTCTACCAACCCAAACTTAGAATTCTGGTGTCAAATAATGATTTATTTTATCATAGGACATGCTATCTTCAGAATCGAACCATTTGACATAGATTTAAGTTGCAGCCTCTACCTTTGAATAACCATAGTAGATGTAGAACCATTCATTAATTCTATTCTTGTATTGAATGTTCTTATAGAAGTTGTTATTACCACCACCATTCATATTAGTATATGTGTATGTAGGGAAATGCAAGATACCTCCTTCAGCAGTACCAACCCAACATGTGAGTGTTCTATCTCCTAACCAACTATCAGTAAATGGAGTCTTCTTAATTTGGACTCTGAAAACATTATGCCATGGGGCTTATGCTGTAGGTTTCCATCTGAACCAACCACTCAATGCATATTCCAATGGGAATTTGTTATTGCTACCGATTGATTAAATAGCACTTGGTTTTTCATCCTTATCTCTTGAGATTTGATCTTTAATCAATTCAGTTGTTTACAATGGTACCACTACACTTGGTGCTTGATTTTTGAGTAAGTAAGCATTCAATTTATCAGCATCTGAGACAAATGCAGAATCAGTAGAGAATGTAATTGAGGTGAATAAACCATTGAATCCTGGATATCTCTTAGCATCATTACCACCAACTATGAATCTCAAATATTTGGTTAATGAGTGGGTAGTCTCATGAACAATCTTCTAGAAATCAGTATTACCATATTTTATGAAACCAACTGCTTTATTTTATTCGGAACTGTATGAGTAATAAACATATGTCCACAATCCTTCAATATCATCAGGGTAGTTGTTATTAATAATCATATTTGGATTGTTTGTAGCTGAATTGCATGTAGTGAAGTGATAATATCCTTATCCTTACCAGATAGCCAATGTTCTATCTCCCATTCTGATATTATCATAATTCTATTGATTAGCCAATCTGGATACAAAGTACCATGGCTAGTTCTTTCCATTTGGTAATTAATCTGGATATTTAGATAAGAATCTCAACCAGAAACCATAACCATATTATTCAAATGGTTTTTCAGAATTTGCATCTTTATCGAAAATTGGTTTGTCTTAACTTGAAGCATTTTCAAGGATATTCTTATCAGCATCAGCTGGTTTGAATTCATCACTTGGTTTTTTAATGAATTTATCTGTACCACTCTTGAATCCGAAGATATCCTTCTCATGTGAATAGTCAGTTGGTTTTCTGAAGGCTCCTTTACCAATATTGAAATTAACTTCACCCAATTTACCATTGAATCCTGGGTATTGCTCATCTCTTCCTGTGAACACATAGAATTAGGTTGCCAAATAATGATTAACTTTCTCATGTGATAATTGATCTTCTCCATCTGTCCATTTAATGTAAGCTTAGGCTAATTATTAATCTTTTGAATATCCAAAGTAGAGGAAGAACCAACTAGTGTGTCTATTTTTGTGTAAGATATTCTTCCAAACATTAGCATTACCTGCACCATTCATATTAGTGTATGTGTATGTTGGCAAATGGATGATACCTCCATCAGCTGTTCCAACCCATGCTGTCAATGTTCTATCTCCTAAGACATTATCTGTAGAGGGTGTCTTGATTTAAACTCTGAAAATGTTATGCCATGGTTATTAGGCTAGAGGTTACCACTTGAACCATCCACTGAATGAGTATTCAGTTGGGAATCTTTCTGTTTCTTTTCCAATAACCTTTGTGAGTGGTTTATCATCTGAAGTTCTTGTCAAACTATCTTCGATCAATTTGTAATTGGCTAAATCATTGAATCCTTAAGCAGGCTTAGTTAATTTACTAATGAATCCTTTTAAGAGATCAGCAGTATCAATGAATGCTCCTTCTTTGGTGCTGAATGTTATTTATGAGAACACACCATTGAATCCTGGATATCTTCCCTCATCATTACCTCCCAATACGAATCTCACATATTTAGTTTCAGGGTGATTTACATCATGTCTAATTGATTGGATGTCATCATTTCCATATTTGATATGACCAACTGCTCTGTTCTTGTCATCACTATATGAATAGTAGAGATATGTCCATAAACCTTCAATGTCTTCTGGATAATTGATATTCTTGATGTAATTTGGATTGTTATCTACTTTGTTGCATGTAGTGAAATGATAGTATCCTTATCCTTACCAAACAGCCAACATTCTATCTCCCATTCTGATATTATCATATTTCTCTTGATTAGCCAATCTAGCAACGAAATACCATGGTTAATTCTTTCCATTTGGTAATCTGACTGGATAGTTGTGTAAGAATCTGAACCAAAATCCATAACCATATTCTTCAAGATCTCTTTCAGCAGGGGCAGCCTTATCAACAACTGGGTTCTTTTGTTCGAATCCATTGCTTAATTCTTCAGTGATTGGTGTTCCTGGTTCAATTGCAGCTGCAGGTTTCTTAACTAAATTATCAACTCCTGATTTGAATCCAAAAGCATCTTAAGGATGATCGAAATTTGGATCCTTTAAGAATGCTCCATCTCCAAGATTGAATTTCAAATAACCCATCTTACCACTATGTCCTGGATATTGTTTATCTCTACCAACATATACATAGAATTCTGGAGTCAAATAATGTCTAACATTATCATATGTAAGTGCATCATCTGAAGATGCCCATTTAACATAGACTTAAGCCTTTGAGATTGTTCTAGAGTATCCATAGTAGACATAGAACCATTCAGTATGTCTTCCCTTGTGTTGAATGTTCTTGTAGAGATTTGCATTTCCTCCACCAACCATATTTTCATAAGTGTATGTTGGGAAATGGAGAATACCTCCTTCAGGAGTACCAACCCACATTGTTAATGTTCTATCTCCTAAGAAATTATCAGTTGATGGTTTCTTAATTTAGACTCTGAAAACGTTATGCCATGCTGCTTAGGCTGTTGGTTTCCATTTGAACCAACCACTAATTGCATATTCTTATGGGAATCTCTAATCACCTCCTCCAACAGTGGCTTCCTTTGTAATGTCTGCTTCAGCACTTCTACTGATTTAGTCAACTAATCCTACAGTTGTCAATTATTTCAATCCAACTTATGGAACTCCAACCTTTGAAACAAATGCTTTGAATTCATCAGCTGTACCAATATATGTTTAATCAATTGACACTCCTGTGAATTGACCATTGAATCCTGGGTATCTTCCCTCATCATTACCTCCCAAAATAAATCTGACATATTTAGTATCTTTGTGTTAAGTGGAATGAGTAGCTGTTTATGGAGCATCGTTACCATATTGAATGAATGCAACAGCTTATTTATTGGCTCTGCTGTATGAATAATAGACATATGTCCATACTCCTTCAATGTCAGTTGGGAAATTGATATTTTAGATCATATTTGTATTTCCATTGGCAATGTTGCATGTAGTGAAATGATAGAATCCTGCTCCTTACCATATAGCTAAGGTTCTGTCTCCCATAGCAATGTTATCATATTTTTCATTCCATGTCAATCTTGAAACAAAGTACCATGGTTAATTCTTACCATTGATTTATCTTTCTGGATAAACTGTCAAATATCTCATCCAAAATCCATATCCATAACTTGTTAATTCTTTCTCATCTTTCAATTCTTTGTTCAATGCTGGAACCTTCTATGATTCTGAATTGTCAAGTACTTTAGGATCTGGTTTAGTTTCTGGTTGTGGTTTTGGTTAATCTTTGTGATAGGTATCAACTCCACTGCCGAATGAAAATGGATCCTTTGGTAAGTTGAAGTTCTTGTCAGGAACAAATGATCCTTCACCAATATTGAATTTGGCTTATGCAATGTTACCATTGAAGCCAGGGTAATGTTTATCTCTTCCTGTGAAGATATAGAATTTCGATGCAAAGTAATGTCTGGTGTCAGGGTATTCAAGAGTATCTTCTGATTATGTCCATTTGATGTAAGCTTGAGCTTTGTTTTAATCCTTTGAATATCCAAAGTATAGGAAATGCCATTCAGTATTTCTTCCTTTGTGTTGAATGTTCTTGTATAAATTGGAATTACCACCACCATTCATATTAGTGTATGTGTATGTTGGTAAATGGATGATACCTCCTTCAGCTGTTCCAACCCATGCTGTTAATGTTCTATCTCCTAAGACATTGTCTGTTGAGGGAGTCTTAATTTAAACTCTGAAAATGTTATGCCAAGGCTCTTATGACATGGCGCTCCATCTGAACCAACCACTGAATGCATATTAATGAGGCAATTTCTTCTCTTCTACTTCTGTTATTACTGGTTCATCTTTTGGAGTTCTGGATGTCTCCTTATCAATCAAATTAGTAGTTGTCAAGTCAACTAATTTGATGCTTGGCTTTGGACCTTGAGTATCCAATAACTTATTAAGATTAGGCACTGAGTTAATGTAGGCTCCAACTTTGTTATTGAAATAAACATTTGTGAAAAGACCATTGAATGCTGGGTATCTCTTTTCATCTGTTCCTCCCAAAATGAATCTAACTTATTTAGCAGCTGGATGTGTGACTTGATGAGTCACTTATTAGAAATCACTATCTCCAAACTTAATAAAGGCAACTGCATTATTCTCTTTTGTACTATATGAATAGTAGATGTAAGTCCAAACACCTTCAATATCATTTGGATAATCAACATTCTTAATCACATTTGCATTGTTACTCTTTTGATCACAGGTAGTGAAGTGATAGTACCCTTATCCTTACCAAATTGCCAAAGCTCTATCTCCCATTCTAATATTATCATATTGAACATTTGTAGTCAATCTGGATACAAAGTACCATGGTTAATTCTTTCCATTTGGTAATTATTCTGGGTACTTTGTTAAGAATCTCAACCAATATCCATAACCATATTCAACCAAATTTTATTCACCTGCGACAGTCTATTTATCAACCTTTGGTGAATCAACACTTGAAGCACTTGCAAATACTTATTTATCAGCTTCTGGAATTGCTTCTGGTTTGGGTGGTTCAACAGGTTTATTAATTGCCTTTGAGCCATCTGAAAATCCAAATTTGTCAGCATCATCTGTGAAATCATTTCCAGTCTTGAAACTACCTTTGCCAATGTTGAAATTGACAAATCCAATTTAACCATTGAATCCTTAGAAGTTAGGATCTTTGCCTAGATAAACAAAGAATTTTGGAGCTAAATAGTGATTAATTTTATCGAATGTCAAAGACTCAGAACTATCCTTGAATTTAACATAAGCATAAGCCTTTGAATCTTTCTTTGAATATCCATAATACAAAAAGAACCATTCTTAATGTCTGTCTTTGTGTTAAATGTTTTATACAACATTAGGATTTCCTGCTCCATTCATATTATTGTATGTGTAAGTGGTATGATGTAAAATACCACCAGCAAGAGTACCAACCCAAACAGCTAATGTTCTGTCTCCTAAGAATCTATCAGAGAATGGTGAATTAATTGTAATTCTGAAGATGTTATGCCATACTTATTATCCTTATAATTTATCCCATCTGAACCATCCGCTTAAAGCATATTCTTATGGTAATTTAGATTATTCATCTCCAACAGTTTCACCAATATGAGCAACAGTTGGGGCTCTTTCAATTTATCCTGCAACAATCTTTTTGTTACTAGCTGGAGTATCTACATCTGGTACAATTCCTATTCTTGGTTTCAATCCATCTAAACTATCAATGAATGCTCCTTTTTCATGAGAATATGAGACTTTAGTGAAGATACCATTAAAGGCTGGATATCTGTTGTTATCCATGCCCCCAAGAATGAATCTAACTTATCTAGTTTCTGGGTGTGTGATTTAATGAGTAATTGATTTGACTTCATCATTTCCATACTTAATGAATCCTACTGCTTTCTTCTTTTCTGCACTGTATGAATAATAGATGTATGTCCAAACTCCTTCAATATCATTTGGATAATTGATGTTTTAAATGACGTTAACATTTCCATTTTATTTATTACAAGTTGTATAATGGTAGAATCCTTATCCTTACCAGATAGCCAAAGCTCTGTCTCCCATTCTAATGTTGTCATATTAAACATTGGTTGTCAATCTTGCGACAAAGTACCATGGTTAGTTCTTTCCATTAATTAATCTAACTGGGTAAGCAGTTAAGAATCTAGCCCAAAATCCATAACCATATTCAACCAAAAGGTCATTGGATGTCAATGTTTTATCAACACTGGGTGCATTATTATTGAATTTGCTTCCATATTCAGTCTTATCATCGACAACTGGTTTTGTTGGATCGACTTTTGGAATCAATTGACTTCCTTTATCAAATTTGAATGCATCAGTTGGATGTTTGAAATCATTTCCCTTTCTGAATGATCCTTCTCCATGATTAAAGGCTGCGGATGCTATTCTACCATTGAATCCTGGGAATTGAACATCTTTACCAACGAAAACAAAATATTTCTTAGCAAAGTAATGATTGATGTCTTTGTATTCTAAATTGTCTTCGCTATCTCTCCATTTAACATATGCATAAGCAGCTTTATCATTCTTGGAATAGCCCATGTAAACAAAGAACCATTCGAAATGTCTATTTTTATGATTGATATTTTATGGTAGATTATTTGGACCAGCTCCATTCATATTCTTATATGAATATGTTGTCAAATGAATGATACCACCTGCTCCACTTCCAACCCAACCTGCTAAAGTTCTATCACCATGACTGTTATCTGTTGATGGCTAGCTGATTTGGACTCTGAATAGGTTGTGCCATGCCTATTAGGGTGTTGGTTATTCCCATTTGAACCAACCTGAAAATGCATATTCTTTAGGGAATGGGGCTTCAACAGTTTATGTATTTCCTGCGGTTCCTGGATTTCTTGTGATTTAACTATCAACTAATGGGGTTGTGGTCAGAGGAACTTTAGATCCTAAAGGATTTGGTTATTTATTAAGGAAAGCCTTGAATTAATCAATGGATCCAATATAAGCTCCAGGAGAAGCTGAATGAACAACTGATTAGAATTAACCATTGAATGCAGGATATCTATTGTTGTCCTTACCTCCCAAAATGAATTTGACATAATTATTATCTGGATGAGTGACTTAATGAACAACATCAATTGGATCTGTAGCACCATATTGAATGAATGCAACAGCCTTCTTCTCTTATTTGCTGTATGAATAGTAAACATATGTCCACAATCCTTCAATATCAGCTGGGTAATTGACATTCTTGATGACATTGACTTATCCTGGTAAATTGCATGTAGTGAAGTGATAATATCCTTGTCCTTACCAGATAGCCAAAGTTCTATCTCCCATAGCAATATTATCATAATTAGGTCTGTTAGCCAATCTTGAAACAAAGTACCATGGTGCATTCTTTCCGTTTGGCAATTTGACTGGGAAAGCTGTTAAGAATCTCATCCAAAATCCGTAACCATATTCAGCAAGAGGTTATTCTGATTTGAATTCCTTGGTGACTTTTGGTGTATTGTCAGAGACTGCATTTGGAATTTAGGTTTCTCCGGTTTCTTTGTCAACTTCTGGTTGTACTTTCTTTGAATCTGGTTTTTTGAGGATGTTGATTTCACCTTTCTGTAATCCGAAGATATCATCTGGATGTTTGAAATCTGGAGTCTTTCTGAATGTTCCATCTCCTAAATTAAAGTTCACATATGCCAATTTGCCATTCAATCCTGGGAAGTGCATGTCTTTACCAGCAAATGTGTAGAATTTAGGTGCATAATAATGATTGACATTGTTATACTCTAAGGTTTCAATACCTGTTGCAAATCTGACTCCAACAAATGCCTTTTATTAATTCTTTGAATATCCAAAGTAAACAAAGAACCAATCGAAAATTCTATTCTTGTGTTGGATATTGCTGACCATATTTGGATTACCTGCTCCATTCATATTAGTGTATGTGTATGTTGGGAAATGTAAGATTCCACCTTAAGCAGTACCAATCCAACAAGATAATGTTCTATCTCCTAAGAATCTGTCAGTGGATGGCTTCTTGATTTGTACTCTGAAGACATTGTGCCACACTTATTATTAAGTTTATTCCCATTTGAACCATCCTGAAATGGCATATTCATGTGGGAACATTTCTTGTCCACCTCCAATTTCATCATAATCTGGAATGTCATTTGGTTTTCTGGAAACAATATCAGAAACTAATTCATGATTGTAGAATTAATCCAAATCTTATTTTGGTATGATTGTTCTCTTCAATTAGTCTGAAAAGTCTTCGATTGTGTCTAGGAATACTCCTGGTCTAGCTGAGAAAGTGATTTAACTGAATAAACCATTGAATCCAGGGTATTATTTATTATCCATACCACCCAAAATGAATTTGACTTTCTTTGCAGCTGGATGTTGAACTGAGTGTAAGATTGTTCTTGGTTCTTAATCTGCAAACTTAATAAAGGCAATAGCTTTCTTAGCTTCAGAACTGTATGAATAGTAAACATAGGTCCACAAACCTTCAATATCATTTGGATAATTGATATTTTGAATTACATTAGCTTAGTTCTTTGGTTAGTCACAAGTGGTGAAATGGTAATATCCTTATCCTTACCAGATGGCTAATAATCTGTCACCCATTTCAATGTTTTTGTAATTCATATTTGAAGTCAATCTAGAAACAAAGTACCATGGTGCATTCTTTCCATTCAATAATCTATCAGGATAAGCTGTTAAGAATCTCATCCAGAATCCATAACCATATTCAACTAATTCATTATCATCTTCTTAAGTTTCTTCAATGACTGGTTTGTTTTCTTCACTTGAACTTGGTCTAGTCAAGCCATCAGTGTCTACATCATCAACTACTTTGTATGGTTTCTTTTATTTTTCTGGATCTTCTTCAGTATCAATTTCTGGTTGAACTCCAATCAACTTCTTTTTACCACTGTCAAAACTAAATGGATCTCCTTTTCCAGAAAAGTCATTATTTGGTTTGAAAGATCCCTCTCCAACATTGAAAGCAACTAATGCAACCTTACCATTGAATCCTGGGAATTATTTGTCCTTTCCAACAAATATGTAGAATTTTGGAACTTGGAAGTGTCTGATGTTATCATATTCTTATTTTTCAGTAGAGTCTTTCCATTGAATTGTAGCAACAGCTTTCTTCTAAGGTCTTGAATATCCAAAATAAACAAAGAACCATTCTGTGTGTCTGTTTTAGTGTGGGATATTCTTAATAACATTTGGATTTCCAGCACCTTCTAAATTAGTGTATGTATAAGTTGGCAAATGGATAATACCTCCATCTTGTTTACCAACCCAGGCAGACAATGTTCTATCTCCTAAGAATTTATCAGTTGATGGTTATTGGATTTGAACTCTGAAAATGTTATGCCAATCTTATTGTTATTTTGGTGCTTCCCATTTGAACCAACCACTGAAGGCATACTCATGTGGGAATTTTGGATTCTTTGTTGTTCCAACAATAGAAAGAACTTCTTTGGTATCTGGATCTCTTTATTATGGATTTGAGACCACTTTATAAGTAATTAATTCAGGCAAGAAATCCTTTGGTTGTTTCTTTTAAGCTTACAATTTACCAATAACATCATCCTCAGAATCAAGGAAAACACCTGGTTTAGTACTGAAATAGATTTATTAGATCAAACCATTGAAACCAGGATATCTATTTTAATCTTTACCTCCAATAGTGAATCTAACCCATTTTGTTGATGGATTCAAAACTTCATGAGTAATCTTTTTGAGATCATCATTTCCAAATTTGATAAAAGCAACAGCCTTCTTTTTGTCAACACTGTAAGAATAGTAAATATAAGTCCAAATTCCATCAAAATCTTCAGGATAATTAACATTTTGTGCAACATTTGGTTGATTCTTTGGTTGATCACAAGTTGTGAAATGATAATATCCTTTACCTAACCAAACAGCTAATAATCTGTCTCCCATATTGATATTTTCATCATTCTTATTTGCACTCAATCTAGAGACAAAGTACCAAGGTGCATCTTTTCCATTAGGTAAGAATTTAGGATATGCTAAAGTAAATTTAGCCCAATATCCATAACCATATTCAGTCAATGGTACTTAACTTTCTACTTCCTTCTAATGAACAGGATCTGGGTTAGTAAAGTCAGCTGGCTTCTTTTTGTTTGAGGAATCTTCATCATCTTCTTCGTCTGTTGTACTACTTGGTTCAGAAACACTTTATTCCTATTAATCATCTCCTTCTGGAACTCTATCAGCTGGAATTGGTTTGACTGGCTAGGTTGGTTGGATAGGCTTTTTGGTTTCACCCTATCCTTATTATTAGCCATCAGGTTTTGCTGGGATGATTATTTGGTTATCATCCTCTTTTGGTTTAATTCTGACGATGGTGCCTTGGCCATCAGAACATTCTTTAGTAATTTCTCTTACTTCGTCAGCCTTAGAATTTATAATGTTGATTGTAATCTAATTATATCAAACAGAATAATTACTTATGGTCCTTTCTAGCATTGATTTCTCACTTGTTCCCTCTCTTTCATTAATCTATTTATTAATTCTTCTATTTTATCACAACATTATTCCAAGTCTTTTTCATTCTCAGCAGTATCTAATAAACTTACAACTCCTTGTAACTCCACAGCACTATCTTTTCTCCATCTTTAATAAGGTGTGATTTATAAATGTTCTGCACTTATTTGACTCATAATATCTGAGAACGAATTTCTGAATTGCAACAATACTACAATTTATAATGATTTATTACCAGGTTCTGCATCATCATAGCCATTTCCACGAAAATCTTATAATGCGACCTTTAATTACTAAAGATTATTAGAATCTGTGTTTAGCTAGTCTTAATTCTCTAAGATTTCTGACCATGCATCAATAGAAGTGCTCACTTCTCCCAACATAGGAGTACATTCTAAAGAATTAGTCTCCAATTGATGCAATTCACTTAAACTATGCAATTTGAGATTGCTTCCCAATTAAATGAATTGTTGAGCTAAAATTAGCTATAAACTCATACCTCCTAGCGTACAAGCTAGTAATAACACTATAAGCAGCGTTTTATTATTCATAAATAAAAAATAATAATGAATATTGTATTATCATATTCCTTATAATTACCAGAAAAATTCGTTTTTCCATTCTTCATCAGGAATTATAATTAATTAATATATAAATTTCTGTTAATATATTGAATCATCTTTCAAATTCCTATGCGCCATTTAAATTAGTAGTTTTGATTATTCAATCGATCTTCAAGTACCATCTATATTTCTACTCGAAGAGTGTTATTATTTATTTTAATGTTGCATAATCATTTCGTTATATAATGCCCTAAAGTATTTAGTTATATTAATATTTCTAACTAGCTTCATTTTGTAATATCCCCCAAAATTTTATCAGAACAACCATTTTTTAATAGAATTCAACCTACAAATAAACTAAATTGCAAGGTGTTAGTAAATTTTGCTACACTTTTAATATTAAATAATATTTAAAAAACTATTGTTTGGCAAAACAACTATTTCTTAAAGTAAATAAAAAATATAAATATTCTTTTGTCCTTTCAATCTTATTCATCTCCTTACTTAAGTAACCATGTCTACACAAAGAGGGCAATTAGTTAAATCATTAGATCTTTTACTATTCATCATCCTTCTCCAAGATTTTAATTTTGCATTCCATTTAATAAGATTGGGTTGTATTTTTTGTACTATAAAGAAATCCTTTCAACAGAACTCCACTATACATAACAGCTATAAGGGATATGATGTAATTTAATTAGGATGCTTGAAATGATGTATTTTCAATAGCAGGAAAGACTACAGAAAACATGTTTTATATTTTTATTTATATGTATAAATCTCATTGGTTTTATGTTGTTGAATCCTAAATTTTAGAAGTCATTTCAAGATAGGCTGCATTCATTTTACTAGCCAAATCGTTTCCTGATTCAGATTAAAGAATATTTCCATTAATATCTGTGGCTGTATAGGAAATAACACCGGCATTATTTGAAAGATCCACTACTTCACCGACAATTCCTGGAACATATTCAGAATGAGTTTCTGTGAATGATGTGTGTTTTTTGGTTTTAGTCTCTACGTCTGTTGTAATTTGGGCCCAATGTTCTAACAAAAACATAGAGAATTTAATAATTACAGGCTTCTTTTGCACTCAAATGATAATCTTCATTGCCTAAATTCTAAAATTCAAAGAAAGCGCTATTAAAGGTTCTTGCTTTTTTGTTGTGAACTGCTTTGTGTGGTTTTCTTACATGTCCTGCAGTAACTGACAATAATAGGACACAGATGAGAATTGCCTTAATCATAATTTATATTATTATTAAAAATCGTTTTTACTTCTTTTTCGTTTTAAAATTATTATTCAATAAATCTATCATTCATTTTCCATTCGCTTCCATACTAATATTAATATCCAGGTGATCAATAGGAAAATAAACATAGGCCAAAATACAATGCAACTATAATTGAGTAGCCAAATAACAGTCAATATAATCAAGCTCCATTTGCATGTCTGATAATTGATATCATTATTGAGATCGTGAAATCTTAATGATAAATGAAAACAACTAGTATTTTTGCAGGGTATTAAAATGCAGCAACCATCAATGCATCTACAAAAAGCAGAGAGCGAAAACAAAATTAACAGAACTGTTATAATTTATCCAATGAAGTCGCAACCATCAGGCGTTTCATTAATTTTGTTTAAGAAGAGTTATCTAAATACAAATCCTAAAAAGATGAACAGCCAATATGCAAAACAGCATTCAAAGCAATCAGGCTATTTTCTTGATTATTTCACTCTTTTTTGCAAATCCTATAAATATTATTACCTCTACTCCTCATCATTATTATTTGCTCTTACTTAAATTACATATTTACGTATCATCCATTTATTGGGTCTGCTTTTCCTCTTCTCGATTATTCATAAAAATAAATATTGCAAAATTGCAATGTAAAAATATTATATTTATCTATATAATGTTTAACTATATTCAAAAATTTTTGGCATATTTATCAACCTACATAAAAAGTTCATTACTATATACTTTACAATTTTCCTTAGTCTTTCAACTCCCAATTTGTTTTCTCCAGATATATTGTCTAATAGATAGATCACTCACAATTATTACCTGATTTATAAGGCGGTGAAATTCTGATTGAAATAGACGGAATGATGATCTCCTAGTCTTTCCAATCTACATCTCTATACAACTTTTAGAGATGATCGAATAATTGCTAATGGGGTTCCTTCATTTCCTTCTTTATCATCTCTTGGGCCATGGCTGCCAAATCGATAGCCAACAAATTCTATAACGTTTACTACGCTTAGTGGAACGCATACTTTAGGATCTTAAATATCAATGGTTGATAGATCTTGTATTTATTGCTGATTAATTAAAAAAAAGTCATCTTCATTTTCTATTTAATTGCAATTTCGTTCATACTTAATATAATGATTGATTCATCACAATAATATATGAGTCCTTGAAACACATCACCATAATTTGTTGTGACCCTGGCTTGCATACCAAATAATTATAGTTTTTAGGTGTCCGTAGTCAATAGTGTCCATTGCTATTTCGACATAAATTAATAATTAATTTAATATTATATGTTTCTAACCAAAATATCGAAGGAATCTATACTCAAAGACAATGTATCTGATTCATTCTCTAAAATTTGCTAGGGACTTGCCGTTTGCTATGTAACGCTTTATTTGAGGGTTTATAGTTCTGAAATTGCCAATTCTCAATCATCTCCACTTTATGAGCTTGGATGACACTGAAACTGAGATTGACTGCTATCACAAGGAGTATCAAGCATATCACTACTACTATTGATATTGTAGATAATGAATCGATTCCGAATTTTGAAACAATTGAAATTGAGGCATAAATACATAGTGCTATAAACACTACTTAAATTATCCAGCAGAACTTAGTTGTCAATTTGATATTCTTAAATTAACAGATATCAAATCGATCAACAAAGTTTACTCTGTAATCTAATTTATGTTTGCAAATTTCACAAATTAACTAAAATATATATTGAGTTACATTTTTATTGTATATCTTGTTTACACCGAATTATTCTAAAGTCCACATTTTTAAGCATTCTTCATGTACAAATTAAGCGGAACCTTTGCATTTACATGGCGAAATGAATTGTGAAGATTCTTCATCCTAAATACAGATTCTGCAATTTTTTTCTAATTTATTGATATCATACTAAGCTCTGATTGAACTGTTTCAACTATCTCATTTGTATATATTCTACAACCAACAGTTTTCTTTCTTACCAAATCCTCTAGTCTAATTCATAAATATTACTCTAGAGTAAATAGTCTTTAATATTTTTGATCTTGATTTCTATGTTTTCAATATAATATTTTCACTAATTCCTTGATCAGAAGTATTCAAAACCACGAAATTTGTATTTGGAGTAATTGCCTAATTTCTATCATCACTCATTAACACAAAAAATTATGATTTTAAGCAAATAAATAATTAAAATATTTTCATCATTCTGATATAATTGGACAAGAAGCCAATTAGCCAACCTAAACAACCTATAACATAGTTGGTCCATTCGGATGAATTTACAAATTTTTCTTCTTAGCCAAAGGACTTCCATTTACACTATTTCCCAATTAAGATTATAATTAAAAGATGCTACCCTATCTTATCTCCTTTCTTACTCTATAATTACTTATAGTCCAATCCTCAATCATTTCTATTAAATGAAACTGAATCACACCAACTCCAAATTTAATTATCACTAATACGCACAATACAATCAATATTGTCATGACAGCATCAACTCCTATGCTGGAAAACCCTACAAATTTTAGTAACACTTCATAGTATGAAACTATACCAACTAAAGAACATATTATAGCACTTATAATGAGTAGTTAAATAAGCCAACATATCTTTTATTGTTTTGGTACATCCCAAAACCTAGATTTATCAAAATGATTGTGCAACTACATTTTCATACGAAACTTTTATGAACATAATTCACATTTAATCTAATTATTCATTTAATGTATACTCTGTCTTAAAATACATCGTTTATCCCATTTTTCTAAAGGATCCAAAGTTTTAAGCACTCTTCATGAACGTATTGTAAACTTCCCTTACATGCACAAGGCATAATAAATCTGGAAGTCTCCTCCTCATTCATACAAATTCTACAAGCAACTTTTGTTATTGCAATAAAATATACTTCCTCTTTTAGATAATTATAATTACTATTCATTCATTTGATTTACATATATGTTACACCCTATCAACTTTCTTCTTTTGATATCCTATGTCTCTATCTTATAGTACCTAATAATAAAAGGTCTTCAAAATCCCTTTTTTCATAATTTCCTTTCTTGGTGAAATTTACTCCTCAGATTAGTTTTCAAAATGAAGATCTGGTATGAATTACATAGAAGAATTCATAGGGTTAAAATTTCGATTCGGAGATTGCTATGTAAATCCTATATCACTCACATTTTGATTGAATGACATAAGGATTTTAATATTATTATTATATATAAATCTGATATTTATTCAATTATTTATATCTTAGTATTTTTAATATTCTTTTAATTTTATTTAAAAATGCAAATCTTTAATCATTAGTTTTTGCATTTTTTGATATTTTTTATATTTTAAATTAATAGGCAAAAATTCAAATAATATTATTAATGAATTTATTTTTTTAAAAATTAACTCATAACTCCCCTTAATAATAGAAATGGTCAGCACTAATTTGCAGCAGTGCAAATCCTGTTTAATAGTTATTCCAAACAATAACATCAGCTATTTCTCTAATTCTATTTTGACTTATTTCAAAATCTTTCCAATTTTCATTAAGAAGATTATAACTTTCATTTCTTATTGGATTTCCATTTCTTTTGTTAGAATACAATATCCTTTATTAATAATTGCCAAGAGGCACTTAAATCTGAACTAGCTTTCCATTTATCAAGCTGACATAAAATGATGAGGAATTGTGTTCTTATAATGCATGCATGTTTAGATTACCATATTCAAAGTTTGAGCAATTCTTAAAGCAAAACACCTTTGAACATAAAATACAAACAAGAATATCCTCAGAAAATTATTCATTATATGATTAACAATAATGACATTAGTTTGGAAAGAATGTGTCATGAAATTTTTAAAAATTGTCACCCAAGACATTTATTATCTAATTTCTTAATTGTTCTTACAATAATACATAATATTCAGCAAACTCATCCTTTAATTATAATTATTAATTATTGTTTTTTTCAATTTCCACTCCAAAGCATTAACATAAAATCTCCATTTATTATGGATAGCTATGATAAAATTTGGTTGCTAACTTTAGAACTTCATCTTTTAATAACGTTTAATTTGATGCTTTAATAATATGTTTATCAATGGTATCTAATAGACTGATTAAAATAGACTTTTCAGATTCAAAATGATAATCTATATCATGAATGAATCCACAAATTTTAAAATTTTCTATTGTCAAACCTAAGGATGCTATTAATTGTTTCAGTATTAAATTCTATTATAATCGCTAGAACTCTTAAACATTGATAAATAGGTTTTAAATTAAATTTATTACCATCTACATGTATATTTCTACTAACATGAAAAATTCATTTGATTAATATTTTTACACTATTGCTTATTATTCACCTAATTATTTGACTATAAATAATAAAGATTAATTAAAAGATTGCAATTATGATGGACTGATATCCTCATTCATTGTTATTTAGACATTGAAGCAATGTAAACAGATTGGACAAGCATATTTTTGCCATTCTGGAATACCTTAAGATTTATTATGAAGAATATCTAGAAAAGCCTCTTCAAAACAATGTGCATGATATTTATGATAGCAATTTTAAATTGAGATAGTTGTAGAATAATTTATTGTATTTTATGCTTCTTCAATTAGTTAGGGTACGATTGAATAATTGATTGAAGGTATTCTTTATGATAAGTAGATTAATAAAACTTTGTTTGATTAAAGTTCTTACTAACAAATATCACATTATTATAATTTTGAATCGCTTTGGAAGTGCTAATTCATTAAATTCAATAAAGATTTTGAGTTTTTCAATTTACCATATTTGAGTTTGTAATTAGATTTAGATGCTTATGCTTTTTATTTAGAAATATTAGAAAGAGAAAGATTAGGAATATCACCATTAAATGATTACTTCTGCAATAATAAAATTAACTGTTCAAAGTGAAGTTACAACCCCTAAAGTTTTTGATTCCCTCTTAAGTTGTGTAATTAATTTAGTATATTTTGTGTCTAAGCTTTTAGTTCTTGATTATAGAAGTAATTTGCACACATAAGCTAATAGTAAATAAATTACAAGAAAACTTCAGTTTCTATAAAACCTGAATTCATTAAATTAAAACTTTAAAATAAGGTTGGAACAGAACACATTACTTGAAGAATAAGTTTTCTAAGATAATGATAATCTGGTTAATTAAATTGTTGGATGTCATATTCGAGGCCATTTCCGAATGTAAGCATTCTTTAAGTCGCCTAACTATTTTGAAGCTTTTCTATTAATACTGCTTTAAAGTTTATATCTAAAATCAATAAATTAGGATCATAAATCTATTTGTATGCTTTTTTTAAAGTCAGTTTATTTACTGAAGTGTCAAAATTGCAAATTTTTAAAATATGTTTTTCTAAATGGGGTGTTACTGATATGCCAATAGATTAGAATTTATTGATTATTGTTGAGTAAAGATAATAAGAGGAACTACATAAAATGTTTTATATTGCTTTCTATAACGCTTGTTATAAAATGTTTGGTAAATTGTCATTTTTGTCAAAATAGACTATGCATATATTGAATACATCCAAATCTGAAGTCATCATTCTCATAAAGTAATTACTAAAATAGAATTAAATAAATACTAAGTTATTTCACATGTCTATACCATGGTTGGAAGCTAAATCACTTGAAATGCTTAATAAATATCTGCTAGTCCAATTTAATCGAATAGAAAGATATATAACTTACCAAATGCTGTGTCAATTGACTCATTTTTAAAATTGATGGAAGAATCACTAAATCCATAATAACTATTGATAATGTCTCCATCTTCAGTGTAAAATACTGTTGTAAAGGTTTAAATGCTTCTTAATAAAATTCTTTGTAGATTGTTTTTGATAATTTCTATTGGCTCTTCCAATAGTTCTGATAAATATTATCTAAAATCAGCTGGATTTTTATATTCCTTTTAACAAAAATGTACATATAAAAATATAATAAACATTTTATCCAATAGTGATGCATTCTTGAAAAGGTGTAAGCACATTGATATTATCATGATGCTCTTTTAATCATTTGTTTAATTCAAGTTATTCAAATATTGATTATAAAGTTTTTTAATTTCAAAATCAAAGGATGAAAAGATATTTCGTTTGAGTTTGATAAAATTATAGCATTTCACTATCAACAAATCTATAAAATTCTTTTAAAATTATATTGTGCTTAGTTTTGATGAAAATAGGTTCTGGATTGACAAATTTACAATATCCAGAGCATATCCTTAATAACTGATGTAAATTTCCATATCTTTTTTAGCATAAGCATTGAGTGGAATGTTGTTTTCTTGTCTATAAGATTCATACACAGCTGGAAAGGCTTCACTTAAACTATTAATTAAAGTTGTTATGATGTGATCATTCATTTGATAGTTTCTTAAAAATTTATTATTAACTTTCTGATTCAAAAAATAATTAAAATCCTTTCCAAAGATTTATTAGAGTTGGATCATGCAGAGTTCTCCAAACTCTTTTTATTATAATTAAGTATCGATAAGTTCAAGAGGCTGAATTGGAGCTGAAATAATATATTCATTTGGTTAATGGAAATATTAATACTGTTTCTAAATTGCTTTGAATAGTTCACAAGTATAATTTCCAAATATGAACTCCTCCAGGATCTATTTATCTTAAAATGACGTAATCCAAGTAACAAGTTGAGAGTTTCTAGCATCTACACTTATTAGTTTTGAAGTAAATAGAGCTTGAAAATAAATTTGGGCTTAATTCATTATATCTTAAATTGTGTTATCATCTTGTATAGTAAATTCTTCGTCATCTTGTATAGAATCGTAGATTTCAGTTATTAATTCTTGAATAATATCATTATTTGGGGTTACTACTATTTTATGATATGAAATTAAGGTTTGCTATTTTTTCAAACATAATTAAGTGAATAACTATTTAAACTAATTTTTGAAAAGCCTATAGATCAGATCTGTTAAATCGAGAGAAAGATCAAAAAGTTGGAAAATATGTTCGGTTATTCCATAAGATTGAATAATGGATTCTAAAATGGTTTATTATGAGTCAGGCTAAAGAGGCTATTAGAGTAAATAGGCAATAAAATGTTATAAAGTTGGGTTATCATTGATTAAAAATTCTATGGCATTATAGAATAACTCAAATAAGAATTGGCATTTAGATAATAGTGTAGTGTATGTGGCAATCTGGAATTTTGATTCAATTAGATTTTAGAGATTTGGCAAGTTGAAATCCAAGCTAAAACTATAGAGTTTAATTGCTGTCTCTGGGAATTAATTTTATTATTTGAGAATTAGTTTTGAATATTACTCATACAAGGTTGCACAAGCTTTAATAAAGTTTTCTAGATTTTAACATAAATCTTAGGGTATTTATAAATTTTGGTTGATTCCTTACTAATGTTCATTGTTATGAGTATTGCAAAGAGATTGCTGAAACACATTAGAATTTCCACAATCGCATTAGCCTCCAGTGCCGATGGGGACAAATTAATGGCCTAAATAAAATAAATTTTTGATACCTGTATGTCTCTCGAAATCAAAACATTCTTGACAAATCATATGATTTACATTTTGTGAACATGTAAAACATTGAAAGACTATATAACCGTTTTCAAGTTTGTTCTGGCATTGATAATTAGGAACTTGAGATTCTTCTATAAAATTCAGATGGGATTTTTATTTAGTTATAAGTGTTGCAATGATGTCTTGTACTTCAAATTCTTCTTCATAAAAATTGCATCTTTGATCTATTTTTTCGATTAGGGACTTCATAAAAGGAAAATATTTATTAATTATGGCTGAATCCTTATGGAGATAAAAACATTTGTAAAAGAATTGTAACAGAATTAATTTAAGTACATATAGATTAATATAGATTAATGAACATAATCATTTAATAATATGATAGCTCGAATATTGAAATTAATATGAATAAATGTTTTATTAAGGTATTATGATTTTGAATTTAGCTGTTAAAAAGCAAGTTCAATAATGTCAGAGATAGTGATAGGCTATCGATGTAAGTGTTGGAAACATATTTAGTTTTAAAAATGGTAAAGTATAATATTAATTAATTGCTTTCATTTTAATTTTCTTTATGCATCTGGCATTAGAAACTGAATTTGGAGTTAATAACTTCATCATCAACGATTTTCCAAAAGATGAATATGCTGATTTCCTTAGTCAGAAATCATTATCGGAACATGGTTTTCCAGTTCCAGAAATAAAAAGAAAGCATGAAGATGCAATACCACCTCCTAATTCTAAAGATTAATAACTTAGTTTTATGATCAGTCCCATAGTATCACCTAGTTATGAAGGATGTAAAACAAATGAAATATTAATCGTTAAACCAACACCTCATGCAGGCACACAGACATCGTTTTAAACTAATTATTCAAAATTACGAAATTCATAATCAACTGTAGGAGAGGACATGATGAGATATTTATAGATTAGAAGGTTTTTTAATAGGTTTATGCGTTCTATGCATCTTTTCAGTAGATTACAAAAGCATCACTTAGATGTTTTGAATGACTCTGCTTCTAGTTACGACCCTAAAATATTTGGTCAAAGATAATTTAATTTCAGACCTTTGGGAATGATTAAAAATCTGAATCTACCAAAGGTCCCCTCATTTAGTTAGAAAATAGAAAAAATAATAAATAGAATAGGTTCAACAATTAAATAGAGAATTGAATATTGGGATTAAAATATCAGGATATTTTAGCCAGAAGAGAGAAAAAAGATAATATGGGATAGCTGTCTATCAATATCCAGATTATACTTTATTATCTTAATTCCAATGGATATAACTTTTGAACAAGAATTTTTATACTCTCATTAATTATTTATCCTAACAGTTATTATGACTATTCTATTAATGCTGGATATTCTACTCAATTTCAACACTGCCTATTATCAATTTGGACTTATTGTAAATGAAAGATCTAAAATCTTTAATCATGTAATAAGTAAAGCATACGGCTGTGATGCCATTTCAGTAATATATTTATTTGTATTGATATTTCTAAATTGGGATGAATATCGAGAAGAAAAGCAATACATTTTGGTTGGCTTGCTGACATTTGTGGGTTAGTATTAAAACATTACAAAATTAATCAGATTAAGCGAGGAAGTATTGAATTTGACTAAAGTTACTGCCTCGATTTTAGAACTCGTAAAATTGATAATATTTTTAATTTTCATTTTACATGTTGCAACCTGCATTTGGTATGGAGTATGATATTAAATATATAATTAGGTAGGCAATTATGGTCTAAAATATCTAGGATCTAGTTGGATTGACAAATATCATTTAGAAGATAATAATTGGGCTGAAAGATATTTACGATCCTTCTACTTTTGTACTGTAACTATGTTTACTGTGGGATATGGAGATTTAACTCCGTAATGTAATAAAATTATTATATTTCAGCCAATCTAGAATATACTATTTGCATTATCTTTATAATGATATTTAGTATTCAGTTACCATACAGTGTGAATACTGTGGGAGCCATTATTGATGAGATCTCTAAATATAGTGAGTAGAAACTCTAGAAATTAAGAATTATTAACACTTACATGACTAAAAAGAAGATCAGCTTTTAATTACAATTTTAAATCAGAGAATACTTAAATTACTATTGGGAAATGGAAAATACGCAATAATCAAACGAGGAATAAGTCATTATAGAATAATTATCAGAATAATTGAGAGAAGAACTAATGGTCGAAGCTAATTCAGTTGTTCTCAATAATTGCTCTCTCTTTTAGAAGAACTTTTCTTATGAATTCAAAAAGGCTCTTGTAAAAAAAATCAGAACAGTTTCAATCCAACCTGAAAATATAATCGATTATTCCACAGAACCTGATGCTTATTAAAATAATTATCTAACATTTATAGAATCAGGAGAAGTTGAAGTTCAATTATCTGATCAAATTTTCTCACCAGGAACTACATTTCATAAATTGACTCCTGGTTGTCTCTTTGGATTATATGACTTCATTACTGGATAGGAGCAGAAAGAAGTATATAAAAGTGTTGGATTCACTAAATTACTTATTTTGCCTAGATCTGCATTTTTAAAAATTCTTAAAGAGTTTCAGGAAGACAGAGAAAAATTTTGTCAAATTAGAGATGATCTATTGTATAATTTCTCAAAGCAATCTCTTAAGAATTTAGATATTTCTTGTTATGTGTGTCAATCAAGAGAGCATCTATCAAAAGATTGTCCTCTACTTCACTTTTGTCCAGATAAAGAAAGAATCATCAAATCTTATAACTTTGTTAAAGAATAATAAAGGGAGAAGTCAATTAGAAAGCATGCGAATAAATATGATAATCGCTTCATATATAATAATGCTTTGCTAGATTTCAAAGTATTGAAAGAGACAGCTGAATATATTTAGGATGACTTTTGGTAAGAAACTCAAATTTATGACTTGGATTTAGAGAATGGCCAAACTAGTCCTAGCAATAATAATGCTTCAGGATCTCCATAACATTCCTCTAGTTCGGATGATGAAAAAGACGAAGTTGTCTAAGAATTATCTAAACCATCACTTAGTTCTTCATAAAAGTTTCCGAGACAAACCAGAACCACAAGATTACTAGAAATAAATCAAATGAAAAAACTATAAGCTAGAAAATCTAGTATTTCCCCTATGATTCCCAGAACTTCATCGTATTTAATTGAAACTCAATAATAACCTAAATTATCTATTTTTGGTTAATAGAATTCAATTAATGTCAATACTTAAAATTCTGATGAAAAAGCCTAATCTTAAGATTCAGAATAGAAGAATGAGACTTCAATTTAATTATCTAGTTAACAGTCAGATACCATCAAACCAGCAATCAGTCCTATGAAATAAAACTTTATGAAATCAGCATTAAAAAAAGTGACCGACAATATTCAGAACAATCAAAGCACTAATCATAATCATTAAGAAGAGGACAAGGCCAAGAAAGTAAAAGTGAAATTTCAATAAGCCTTCACCTTTATAAAGAGATTAAAATAATTGAAGTTTACTAAAGAAGTAGAAAAACCAAGAGTACAACCAAAATAATAGACAATGGTAGTTCAAAAATAAAATCTTAATTTAATTTAGTAAAGAATACAACGAAAAAGCAACACATTAACCATGCAGGATCAAAATAAATTAGACTTATTGGTTTTAGAACTTAATAATTAGTTAAACAATAAATTTTAGGAATTGGAAAATTTCGAAAATAAGAAAGATTTTAAATTCTATCAAACTCATAACAATTTAGCAAATTTACAAATATCAACTAAGTATCATCCTAAATTCTTGAGCAATATGAATCTCTACATCAAGTATTTTCTATATCCTGCAGAGTTTATTAAAAGATACAAGAAAAAAGATCCCACAATATTAGAAGTTAAACCAGTGTCTTTTGCAACTCAGATAAATGCATATAAAGACGTATTAAAATTTAGAAAACAGGCCAGAAAAATTATAAACAAAAAGTAAGTAGCACCAGAATAATGACTATTGATTTTATTATGATTTATTAAAAAGAATCACTCTAAATCATTAAATGGGGTAATTCCTTCTTATCCAAAATAATTGAATCTACCTGTAGCAACATTCATAATTGCTGTGTAAAAGGTACCTTCATTATGAATTGGGTATGTGTTTATAACACTATAAACTCCCAATTCATTTTGCATAGTGTTGGTTAAATTAGCCAATAAATTTTCTGCAATTGTTCTTCTTTAATCACCTTTAGGATCCTTGTGCCAATGGTCATAGTTAGTCTAAACCATATATTAGAATTGATCGTTTCCTAATCCAGTGTTATTGAAGAACAATGTTGGGTAAGTTGAGATTGGATCTCTAGAAATGATTGCACCTTAATTGAATCCAGTACCTGCAATAATATTGAATTGTGAGCATGCTACAATCACATTTTCTAAATATGTAACCGCATCATCAAAATTATTAATGTCAGAATCAAGGATCTAAATAAATTTAAAAACTATTTACATGTCTGAATGTCCATCCTAATGAGGTTGTTCCTGCAGCTATTTTTTTCAATAGCATAAATAATGGCAAATAGTGTCCATATCTCCAATTTTCTTACAAGGAAACAACTCCGTATTTGAACATAGTGACAAAACCTGTCTTAAACCAATATTGATCAACAGCTTCACCAATGTATTGACCATTTTTAAGGAATTTGAAATGAACAACAAGTAATCTACCTGCATCTGGAGATTGATCCATGTTTCTACCATGAATAATACCTTCTTTGGTTTATAATAGAATAGCAGTGCATTCTCTAATATTGACGGACAAGGAGTGACCGATTTCATGGAAATAAGCCCAGGCAGACATATATTCAAATGTCACATCAGGTCTATTGAATGCTTCAACAATTCCTTCCAATTCTTAAGCATACTGAGGCCAATGAGTCCTTACGGAGGCAGCTAAAACATCATAGTCCTTTGATGTTAAATGTTTGAAGGTAGTTTCATTATGATACGAAAAGAAAGCACCAAATGAAGCATCAAATCCATATGTATTTAATATTAAATAAACTGCTGGTTAGAATCTCTACTTAGCTGGTCCATCCAGGTCGATGTCTAAGGTTGGAACTATTGTGTAAGCAAAAGTCGTGGCTAATATCAAAAAGATAATGGCAAGCTTCATATTATTATTATAAATGACATTTTAAAATAAAGTGATTTTATAATATTATCTATGATGACTTCATCATCTTTATATTATTATATCATTCATCATCAAATAATGTGATACTTGGTTATCCAAATGCTATCAATCTGTTGTATTTGGCATTCATGATAACTGTATAGAATGTTCCTTCGTTGTGGATAGGATAAGTGTCCATAACAGCATACACACCAAATTCATTTAACAGATTATTTTGCATTTTGGCCAGCAAATTTTCTCCAATGGTTCTTCTTTGATCTTCTTCAGGGTCTGGTTCCCAATGATCATAATTTGTCTAAACCAAGTACTTGTAACCATTCGAACTTTAAGTTACACTACTCAAAGATATAGTTGGATATGTTTCAAATGGATCTCTTGAAATGATCACTCCTTGATCCTTTCCTGTTCCTCCAATGACATTGTAAAGTGCACATGCCACTCTGTTTTATTCAAGATATGATACAACCTTATCAAAGGTGTTCAGTTTTTCATTTACTAACACTTCTCTATATGCCCATGCTAATGAGGGTACTCCTTATTTAATGAAAGTCAAAAGTTGATCTTTGCTTAATGGGTCGCCAAACCTCCAATTCTCCTCAAGAGATGCGACATTATATTTCAACAATGTAACAAATCCGACTTTGAACCAATACCAATCAACAGATTCTCCTAAATATTTTCCATCTTTCTTAACTGTCAAGTGTAATACGATATTTCTTGCTTAACCTGGATATTAATCCATATTTCTTCCATGAATTACTTGATCTCCAATTGATAATAGAACTCCTGTGCATTCAGTAGTACCGCTTGTTATGTGTCCGATTTCATGGAAGTATGCCCATGCAGCCAAATACTCGAAAGTAACTTCTGGTCTATTGAATTCTTCAACAATTCCTTCTAATTCCAATGAGTATTCTGGGAAATTCTTTCTTATTGCATTTGCCATTGTAATATAATCTTCAGGAGCCAAAATGCTGAAGGTATTTTCATTATGAAATTAGAAAACTGGGCCAAATGAATTTTCATATCCATATAAAGTCAGAACTGTTCTGACTGACTCTTTCCATCTTTATCTTGGAGGTGCACTCAAATCAATTTCTACTTCAGGAAGATAATTGAAGCAACATGCAGTTGCTAATAACACAAGTAGTACTTTGTATTACATGGAATAATTTTATAATAATTGAATAGCCTATTATTAAATTTATATTATATAATGATGACTTCACTTAAATAAATTAATGACTTCACTACCTGGTCATACCTTCTTACTTTTTCTTGTTTCCACCCAACTTATTCTACTCATGAATATATCGACTATCTATTTTCAATACATTGGCACAATAATCAGGCAATTAGTCAAAAACATTTTTCTGTAACAAGATTTCCTTTTATTATTATATAAATTATACTTTTCCTGCATTTTTACCAGCTCCATCATGAATGCTAATACCACAATGGAATGTCTCCTACATTTGCTTAACCACATATGCAAAACTGTATATGTCTTCAATCTTTCCTTAATGATCGAATCCGAAATATTCCAAACCTACAACTCTATTTATTTATTGATTATGTTATTTCTCGGCTATTAATTGCAACCCTTTGAATTCCCCTTATTTAACTTCACTTTAGTTTAATCTCAAATTTTTAATTCTGTAACTTCTTTACATAAGTTCTTCGATTCTCTTGTATAATCTTTCCAAAGTAATCTAATTTTATGGTTATTTTTTTTTCTATTCCTTCTCTTTTTCTTTTTCTTTCTCTTTCTCCTTATCTTATTCTTCTTGTTATTCATCTTCACTATCAGATTAATGTTCTTTTATTCCTAATTCATTAACCAAATCTTCTGTCAATACTATCATCTTTTTCTCCTATTTCAAATTCTTCTTTATGTATTAATTCAGTTATGAAATATATTATTCTCTTGTTAATGGTTCAACTTTTTAATTCTCCTCACCTTCTTTAGCGAATAATTTCACCAAAGGGCCAACTGGTAAAAAGAGATCAGTAACCTCGATATTCTATTTATATTAAGCAACTTGATTCTTTTCTTCTTTTTCTTCATCCCCTTTTTTTGCTGCCTTTAATACTGTTGGTTCCCAATCAGTAATTTATTCATGTTATCTATCAATTTTAGTTATTGAAGGTTATCCTCCCTTTTTGACTTCCTTGTATTCAATCAAACCCTCCTTTTACATAGTCTACAAAAATCTATGAAATATTAATAAGCATTTACTTTCCAATCTTTTGATATGAAGAATTCTTAAGATCTAATTCAATTCCTGGTTTCTTAAATGCAAGCATATACTTTTCATAAAATACTTATCCTTCTAAAGGCAATTATTTATCATTAATGCCAATTTTGCAAGCATTTAAAAATGATTCCTTAATGTATTCATCCATTACTTTTGTAGGAACACCTCCAACTTATTACTGTTGTTGCTATTTCTATTATTATTGCTTATTTTAAGCACCTTTTTTATGTTTATTGTCATCATCACTATCGTCTGAGAATTGTTGTTTAACTTATTATTACTATTACTGTTATTGTTATTATTAAACTGGTTTAGCTTTGGCTGTTTTTTTCTATTCTTTTTTAGCTGCTGGTTTCTTTGCTCCAGGTGCAATCATATTCAAATCAATTTCATCATCTGAATATTCCTCATAGTTTTGTGTTTTAGTTTCTTAGACTTCATCAAAGTTTTCTGGTTCAATTGGCTAACCCAATTCATTTGGACCATGCTCCCATAATTTATCCCCTTGTTTATGCAAAATATATCCTGCTATTCCCTTCTCCTATTCTTTCTATAAATCTATAGAATCACAACCAATTGCTATAATTGCCAATAATCTAGATATTCTATTGTAATTACTTCTTTTAATGATTTAACAACTTCTTAATAGCATCCTTCTTGAATTCTCCCAATTTACCTTAATTACTTATTTAAGTCCATAACACTTTTCCTGCCTTGAGTACTGCTGCTTCATCAATTCCATCTTTTAATATCAAAGTACCAACTAATCTTGGATACTCAGCCACAACAAACACTAATCGATATCTCTATAAATATTTACATGATGGAACATAATCCTCCTTCCCTGTACCATCAACAAAGGCTGGATATTCATCTGTATGATAAATTATCATCTTTGATCCAACTAGCTTCTCTTGCATACACTATTCAGAATCCTCAAAGATCTTTTTGACTGTTAGTGCATCGAATTATTTCCTAAGCGTAGTCTCAAAGTTATCTTTGTCTTTTCCCTTCAAAAGAACAGATCCCTAAATTTTTAGTGTTTTGCCAAACATTAAATTTCTTTAATTAAAAACAATGGGATGTTGTCTCATTAAAAAATAGAAATCCTCCCTAAAAGCTTATAGATATACTCTAAATCCTTAAGTTGAAGAGAACAAACAAGAC
The DNA here is from genome assembly GCA_905182995.1 of Paramecium octaurelia. NCBI lineage: Eukaryota > Ciliophora > Oligohymenophorea > Peniculida > Parameciidae > Paramecium > Paramecium octaurelia. The sequence goes on from CAJJDP010000008.1 coordinate 204,266, forward strand.
ATTAAGCAATCCTTTATTCAAGATATTTAAGTTATAATATTGAATCATTCAGAAGATGAGTAAGATAAAGATTCCCTTCATTCAAATTTGGAGTATATAAGTAGTTATTTTCAGCACTGATAGTTGGGTATAAGGGGAAGTTCTTGGATAAGGTGCATTTGGAAAAGTAGTAATGGGACTTCAAAAGAATGGTTAAATTATGGCAGTCAAATAGGTTTTCATATAGAATTTTAATGATCAAGTAAGAGTCTCCTTGTCTATTTTATAGAGAGTTATATAGTTACAGAAGGAAATCTAAATGCTTAGCAAATTACAACATCCAAACATAGTCAGATACTTAGGTTGTGAGCAAAAAAATTAATTTATTAATATTTTTCTTGAATATGTCAGTGGAGGTTCCGTGTAATCCATGCTTGAAAGGTTCGGTTGTTTTAAGGAAAGTCTGATTAAGACATATCTGAGATAAATTTTATTAGGATTGAGTTATTTACATGCACAAAATGTAATTCATCGAGATATCAAAGGAGGTAATATTCTAATTGATAATTCTGGGAAGTGCAAATTAGCTGGTAAAATAAGGTGTAATTCTTTATAGACTTTGGAAGCAGTAAATAATTGAGTGATTTTGCTCATGACACACTTGGTTCTATTTGTGGAACTCCCAATTACATGGCTCCCGAAGTAATCAATCAAGAATAATATGGAAAAAAGGCAGATATTTGGAGTTTAGGATGTACCATTATTGAAATGGCCACAGGTCTACCACCATTCTCAGAATTAAAGGATGCGATTGCAATCATGGTCAGAATTGGCAAATCAACTAAGCCTCCTCCTATTCCTCCTCAGTTGGTATCTGATGAATCTAGACATTTTCTATCACTATGTTTATAAGTTGATCCTAAAAAAAGAGCCACAGTTGATTAATTACTCAATCATTCTTTTTTGAAGAAATCCTAAGTTAATTCTATTTCCAAAAATACTTAAAAGGTTCCCAAAAAAGAATCTACTGTGATTAAACACACTTTCTTATTAGATAATGAAGTCGAAGCTGATTAAATTGAGCCAAATTCTCCTTAATTTTAAGGATTATAAGGTAAATCCTTGTCTAAAACTAATTAAATTAGTGTCAAGAAAAAAGTTGAGCTCCCTAACTATAACTTAATTATTGAACCCGATTTGAGCGATTAGATTGATTTAGAATAAAAGTAATAGGAGATTACAAATTGTGATAGCAATGGTTATATTAAATTCTCTAAAATTGATAATTATAAAAGTGTAAAAGCAAAGGAATCAAGCTAGAACGAATCAAATTTGTAAAGTGACTTGGATAATGTTTTAAATTAGTACTCATAATAGATGTGATTTAATTGGACAATGTTTGATCAAATATAATTAAGAAAACAATAGATAATTCTTATTTTGAAATAATTTCAACTTATCTATAATTTTTTCATTGAATAATGAAAATTCATATGAAATATTAAATAATTAATGTATTTGTGAAAAATGAATATATGTTTATGTCATTTATTAATCTCACTTATAAAATGAATTATAGACTTGATCATTTTTATCATTAACTTTGGTCATATCATCTACAAATTATTTACGTACCTGAGTTCTAAATTACGCATACTCAAATGAACAACTATCAATACAATTATCAAATTATTCAATCATTTTTTCCCTCTTGTTTTCTTCAATTTCAAATAGTGAATTAATATTATAGTGATTTTTAATCTTTTATGAACATATTACAAAGCATTTTTTAGTCAAATTAAACAGTGAGCATTCTAAAGCTAATTAATCGACAATTTTATTTTATTGTTATTATGATTATGATTATGGTAAATTAAAATTCATTTATCAAAATTTAATACTTAAATTATTTATTCTGATTCTATTCTTTATTAATATTACCACATTCTTTTTGTGCATTATAAACAAATAAATAGAATAATAACAAACAACAGAAGAAACTATGATAAATAGGATGGTTTAGAGAATCCAGTTATGATAATAAATTCATTATTCATTTTTTTTTATTTGTAATATCATTAATGAATTTTGCTGGCTCAAAAATTGGTACATGGCATTCCATTATTGGGGTTGGCGGACCTATGACTGTAATTGATCCTTTCCTATCCTGTTTAATTTGGGAGTCATTTTAAGATTGTTGCGAGATCTTGTTCGGTTTTTGCTTCTCAAGATTATTTTACCTTTCTACTGAATCTTGCTATCTGTTTACTGCCTTTTATTGAAATCTGTTGTTTTTTATCCCGAAGTCATTCATTTATTTCAGTAGTTTATTTAAATTAAATATTAAGTCTAAATAACCCTCCTTGGAAAATGGATGCAATTACTATATGGAAGTTGGTTTTGAATGAAAATGATAAATTGATTTGTATATTTGATGAAATACAATTTTTCCTCCAAAACATTTGGATTATAAGGTTTATATGAAAGTATATATAAAATATTAAAAATTTAAATATGAAAATTAAGAAGAAGAATGAACAGTAGAGAGTTACAGAATTAGGGGAACACATTTTGAAAACTTAAAATACTATGTTGGCTGCTAAAATCGATTAATTAAAGAAGGAGATTTAAAATATGAGATCTGTATACAACAACCCAATATATCTAGTTTCTAGTTACCAGAATAGACAGAGCGAGAGCTAGTTTAATCGGAGGAACTGATATATTATAAAAAACTGAGTAATTAACTGTCTCGAAGAATACGAATCATTATGGCTTATAATGAGGAGGCAATTCAAAAAAAAGTGGCTCAAGAAGATATCTAACAAGAGAATTTTGAATGTCTATGTGGTGCTAATTAGATTGATTCTATTAAATATTTACTTGTAAATGGTCATCAATAAATATTGTAATAATAATAATAAGAAATCCAACCACCGGAAGAAAATAATTAATAAACTCAATCTAATCAAAAGTAAAAAATACTTAAATAATTAGAGATTATATAAAGAAATTGATCTAGGAATCTTCGGAAGAGAAGGCTCAATTGCTCCATCAGATTGAAGAGTTGAAATTGCAATAGAAGTTGCCTGAAGAACAATTCTTTCAAACACAGTTATTTGCAGATTTAGTATAATAAAATAACTATCTAACAACTACGCTATTCAACATCGAGGAGCAATTGATATAGGTAATAATTTTCATCATTAACGTAGGCTTAATTGATCAATAAAGAACAACTAGAGAAAAATTAGCAATAAATACAGTAGGTTCAATTGGAGTGCGAATAAAAAATAAAAGATTTATTTTCATAGCAAGATACTATAAAAATAGAGATCAAATAGAATGATGATTAGATACAGAATACTTTGATTGAAGAATTGAAATCCTAAGTGGAACATTCATCAAAAATGATTGAGGATCTAAAGATTGAATTGTAATAATGCAGAGAACGTAATAAAGAAGCATAAAATCAATTGGTTGAATTAATAAATTAGAAACAGACATTATTGAATTAAAATAATGAATTGAAATAATATATAAGTGTTCATAAGATACTATCAAAAGATGAGAAGATAGAACAAGTGACTCTGAGATATGAAAAACATAAATAATTGTTGTATGAAATAGAATAAGAGTATGCAAATACGAAATCTAATGAATTCATTCAAAGATTTAGAGAATTTGTTGGGTATGTTAAGATGAGAGATGAAAAAGTGAAGGGATTGGAACAATAATTGGAAGCAAAGACAAATGATTGCAATAATATAAAGAAGGTAAACAAGTAGTATTATATAATTTCAGTAAATACAATAATTGATTGACGAATTGGATTATAATTCAAATTCTTTTAATTCTATTAATGAGACTAATAAGAATCTAAGCAAACTTGTAAATGAAACCTAAAAGAATTTGAGCAGAGCTATGTAAGAGAAGGTGGATGAGCGTATAAGGTTTGAAACAGAAAGATAAGTATGATCATCAATCTATATTTTAATAGCAATTTTAATAAAAGATACAAATTGCAGATGACACAATCAAACAATTACAATCGTAGAATGATTAATAAAAAAAAAACTTAAGTCTAATTGAAAATGAAAGAATGAGTTACAAAGAAACAATGAGAATGTTACAAAAGTCAGAAGGTGAAAGCTAACAGAGATTGCTATAAAAAGAATGGGATGTTAATAAAATTTTAGAAGAAAGTAAAATTATATAGGAAAGAGAGAAATTGAGTGAGTCAATCAATGTAAAATTCATTAAAAAGGCGGAGAAGTCTAAGAGCAAACTCAAATATTTGAAGTTATAGATGAAATTGTAATTATAATATATTATTTATAGAGAATCTAAAGATACTGATAATGAACTATTGACATCTTTAAAAATGATGGTTGATTGTCAATAATGTAAAAAAAGAGTAAAACAAGTTATTCTAATGAAATGCTTGCATATGTTCTGTAAACCTTGTATTGATGACAATCAAAAAAATCGAAATAGAGCCTGTCCAGTGTGTAGAGCTAAGTATGGAATTGAAGAGGTGAAAGCTATAATATTAAATTGAGATAATAATATTTCATAAATCAATATAGAAAATAATATTCATGATCCAATTTCTGATCATATCCATTTCTATTTTTGTAATTGTAATTTATAATTAATTGAAAATTTTGCTAGTATATATCCAATTATAAACAAAATAATTTCTTTTATAAATAATAATGTATATATTGTCTTTCCTGATTTTAGAAGTGCTCAGCTTTTCACAAGATAATACATCAGTCTGCATTCAAGAAATGAATAATTTACTATCCCTGCCAATTAACTAATAATTGCAACTCGTATTACCTTACTATTCAATCTCTGGAAACTGGGTCGAGAAGTTTGGATATTATGATAGATGCTTAAGAGAAGATAAGACATATACTTCACTCCAAATAGATTAAATCTTGTACAAATTGAATTATGGATTCTGCCATTCTAACATTTGCTCTGCTCATGATTTTAATTCTCAAGATGCACAAATAATCATAAAGAACTTGCTTAATGTGAGCGGAATAGCCAATTTATTATAGGTATGATTTTGAAATAACAGCTAGATGAATTTAGAAATAACAACCTTAAGATTCTATAATCCCTTAACATATTATCCTCATCTTGGATTAGGAACATATGTTACTTCAACTATACTGATCATATTGATTATAATGGCTTTAATAGATCCAATTATGAGATTGATTAAAGCCTGTTAAAGTTCTCATACTCCTGATGATCGAGATGATATTAAGGATGACTAAGCTAGTACTCCTGTTACAACAAAAGGTGAACCTTAGGAGAACTAAAACCTTATAGTTAAAGATTTCTCAATAATTTCAAATTATAAAAAGATTATGAATCTTAAGACAATTGATCCAAATTTGGCCATGTTCAATGGTATTAGAGCTATATCATTTATGATGGTTGTGTATGGACATGTATGTGAAATGACTGCTACATCCACTTATATATAAGAAGCAATGTTACAATATAAGTAATGGAGTATCATAATTTTATATGATATGATGTATGCAGTTGATATCTTCTTTTGGATTGGAGGATTCTTCTTAGGCTATGTAATGTGCGATGATAAGAAAACTTAATCATTGAAGAAATATCCATTTTCCATAGTTATATCTGTAGTTCATAGGTTAATGAGAATTTGGCCATGTTATCTTTTATGTATTGCTATCAACTCGTATATAATCCCATACTTAGGAAGTGGACCTAGATGGTTTTTAGAGGAAGGAGCCACCCAATGTCCAGGAGGGGCATGGAAGAATGCATTATTTATTGATAATTTTTATGAAGATTGGCAACTATGTTTTGGATGGGGATGGTATTTAACATGCGACTTCCAATTGTTCTTAACTTGCCTAATTCCAATAATGATTTATTGTCTAAATTATAAGACTGGATCGAAAATCTTAATTTTGTTGATGATTTTAGGTAGTTTAGGATGGGGATACTATTTAAGTATCCATTATAATTTCTTGATTCCTGGTAAGAATACTTATAACCCTGATTACTACTATAAATACTATGTAAGCACATATGCAAGAGCACCTCCTTACTTTTTGGGGTTACTTATAGGTATTTTGTATAGAGAGTTAAAATAATCAAAGGGGAGTGGAAGTTTTAACATTCTCAATTAGTGTAAATCCTTAATTTAAACGAGTGGAAGTAGAATATTATTCTAGATTGTATGTTATGGAATAGGTGCTGGTTTGGTGCTCTTTTAATTTTTGGGATGGAAGAAAGAATTCAATAGTGTGTAATTATTATGGCCTCAATGGTTTTAACATTTCTATCACGCAATATGCAGATTTCTATTTACATTTGCCATTACCTTGATTACACTACCCAATTTAGTTGGTGCATATGATATGTATTGATATATTTTTAAAGCATAGATTTAACCGTAAGTTTATGAATAACATTCTGTTTAAATTTATGGCTAAGATATCATTTTCAATGTATTTGGTTCATTTGATGACGATTGTTATAATTACTGAGACATTTTATGAAACTCCATCATTTTACTAGTTAGATCTAGTGACAGGATTTGTTTGTGCTGTGTTCCTTTCGGTGATATTTGGATTGATGCTGTCACTCTTAGTAGAACTACCATTTGGTAATCTTGATACTCGTTTGACTAAGCTATTGTCAGTCTCTCCTAAAAAGATAGAACCATTATTAAGTTGATGAATTTATAAACATAAATAATTTTTATAGTATTTTACAATTTTCTAATTAATTCTGATTATAAAAATTGATTTAAATTTAATTAACGCTATAAAGAATTGAAAATATCATTATCAACAATCTCAGATGAACATCAATTATGAACAACTCCTCGAAGAAACCAAATCAAAGGTATTGGGACTATCAGAGTTAACACCAGAGAATCAATGGGTTCAAGATTCTGTTAAAGATGGTTGCACTATCCATACAAAGCTGAATCCATAGAACGAGTTAAAAATCAACAGAATCGAAGCACAAGTTGATGTTGACCCAGAGGCCTTTATCAGTTTGGTTACAAATATGACCAAAAAGAAGGAATACGATTCCAATTTCGAAGAGGTATTATATGGAATATTCCTCAGGGAAGAGTTATTGAGTAGCTCGATCAAAATACTACTATATATTATGCAAGAGGAAAACCACCTGTATTCATTGTTGATGCTAGAGACTTCTGTGTTATTACGAGAGTTTATAAATTGGGAGATGGTCATTATCTAGCTATTAGTAAGTTATTAGTAAATATCCTGTAGCAAAATCAATTGAACATCCTTAAGCACCCTTAGTTAAAGGAATTTAAAGAGCTGAAATGATATTTGCTGGTTGGATAGTCAAAAAATTACCAAATGGAAAAACCAACATCATTATGATAGGCCACATGAATCCAAAAGGCGATATTCCTAAGGCCATTGTCAATTAAGGAGCCAAGTTTTAAGTTGAAGGTTTAAATAAGGCGTTGAACTATTTAAACAAAAAGAAACAGTGATTTATTTATAATATCCCATAAATAAGAGTTAATAAAATACCTTATTCTAATAAAGAACATAACAATCACTCTTAGAGTCTAATTATTATAATTATTACTAAGAATTAAATAAAATGTCTTATTAATAGGTTTGGATTTTACATAAATAGTAATTGATTATATAATTGTATCATTTTAAAATAGCTCTAGAATTATATATTTAATAAAAAGTAATAAAATTTATTACAATGATATAATAACAATAAAGAAATGATGAATGTATTCAACAATTTTACTTTCATACAAATAAGTTAAATAATAAGTTCTTATAAAATATTTAATAATTTTGAACTAAAATTTAATTAAATTATTATAAATATATTATGTTTTGAACTAATATTTAGATAATAATTTTCTTTAGCAATTGAATAGTTAACAATATCAATATTAATAAGTATGTCAAATATCATTTAGGCTTGTGATAAACTAATTTAGATTTACGGCAATCCAGACAGTACCAATTTTTTTCAGGCACAAAAAACTCTAAAAAACCTGGATCACAGAATGTATGACACATTTATTCATTGCATTTATCACATATCAACATTAAATACTATGAGTGAGAACATCCACAAAGCTAGCACTTTTAATTTTCTTCTTGTTCTTCCTAAGAATTATAAAATTGATCTTGTTCTGGTTGCCATTTGGGTTATTTAAGGTTTAATTTGATAGGAGAGTTCTTTCTTTTGCCATTTTCGATTGGATAAATTTTTTTGAATTTAGCTCTGCAATACGGACATTATGTTTTATATTTTTCTGCCCATTCTTTTATACAAGTTAAACATATCTAATGTTTGCAGACATCAATTTCACAGACATTTGATAAATCATCTAAGTTTATCATACAAATTGGGCATTCTTCTTGCAATTGTTATTTCAATCGAATTTTCTTTGGCACTGCTTTTGATTGGTTAGTTTATTACTGTTTAGATAATGGTATATTCTAAGAATTAAAGTATGAATAAAATGAGATTTTACTTCTTTCATTAAAATCAAGTCTTTGATGTCAGGAGTGTCTGTAATTAATTTTTTTGTTCTAAACTTTTTATTCTAATCATTGCGTTCCAACCAGCGCTGTTCATAAGCTTCTAAAATTCTTTGAAAGTGCATGCGATTATTATTTTGGTTTCGAACTAAAATTTTTTTTAATTTTATACAATTTTAACATAAATGGCAAATGCATTAGCAAATGATGCTTTATTATAATAAGAAATTGATTAATAAGTTATTTAGAATCCCAATCTATCATTTGCTCAAAAGAAGTCACTGAGAAAATCAATATTAAAAGCCAGTTTAGCAAATGCTCCAAAAAATAGCTCCTTATAAACAATATTAAGTGTAAGCAATACAATGGTAGGATCATCATTATTGGTAATACCTGTGCTATTTTAACAATCAGGTATTTTGAGTGCATTAATTGTGGCACTAGTATTTTGCTTAATATCTTGTAAGACTTGTTAACTATAAATGGTACACAATAAACCTGAAGAATTAGATTTGCCATAAACAATTGTTAGAATACTTGGGTAGAAGTATAACTTAATTTTTAATATAACCAATATCATAATTTTATACTTTGCTGGTGTCGTCTATTTTATTTTAATATGCAATATGTTATACTCATTAGTTTAATTAATATGCAGGTCATTAGAAATGGACTATGCTCCTAAAACTGATTTTGTCCTGGGCAAATTATCATATCAATGGTGTGGGATTGTTTATATGTGTTTGTTATTCCTTATTATGTTGTAAAAGAATCTTACCCTAATTATCAAACTAGTTCAATATGGAGTAATATCAATCATAGCATTGATTATTTATATTATCACTAATGGTAGCATTAATATGCCAGAGATTGTGAATGCCAATCTATTCACTTTAGATGTTGTAACCCTATGTGGTGTATTCTCCGTAGCATTTATGGTACATTCTTGCATAGTTCCAATAATGAAAAACAATCTGCAATAACAAAATAATTTGAGGGATATTGCAATTAGTTTTGGTTGGACTTGGCTGATTTATGCTTTGGTGGGTGTATTTGGAGCCATAGCAATATAAGGAAAAGCTGTTAACCCTTCAGGTGATGGATCTACTGTCTTAGATTATTTGGATTAGAGCATATTTTCTTATGGAATTTAAGTGTTGCAATTGCTTTAACTAACAACTGTTTTCCCATTGTTAGCATTTATTACCAGATCACAATTTTTCGCATTAATATATAAATTGGAGTAGCCTCCTTAGAAGTGGTTTGTGTTATACACATCAATAGTTGCGTTCAGTACTCTACTATTTTAATGTCTCAATATTAGTGTATCTTTGATATTGAGTTTGTCAGGAGCTGTAATTGGATTTTTCTAAATTTACCTGATTCCAATATAATTACATATGACATGTCTTTATGCTAAGAAGAAGGTCAATGACAATAGGATTGGATTGATTAATGATTCAAAGGAGTACATAGAGAACCCAGACGAATCGATATTCGATGAAATGGATTTCAAATGCATTGATCATTCAACAATTAAGAAGAGATTTAACAAGCAGACTAGATTCATTTTCTATTATATCATAATGCTCATAGGTGCTATGATGGGATTCCTTAATATAATAGCTCCATTCTTCAAATGAGCGTTAACATTTATTTCATATTGTTCATTAGAATTACAATATTATTATTATTAAATCATCAATCAGCATCTTCACCATCCTTTTCATTCATCTCCAATTCTCTGAGATCAACTTCTATAATATCTTCCTCTTCTTATTATTCCTTCTATTCTTTTGATACTTCTTTCTATGTATCCTTCTATTCCACTTTCACAGGCTTCTTCTTTTTCTTTTGCCCTTTAGCCATAAACTTATTAGCCACCGTCTCATCCATTTCTTATTCTCCAAACAGTAATTCAAATACCTGAATAAATACAATTAGATACTTCTTAAGGTTTGAATTTGTCACCTTGAAATCCGCCAGAATACACAGTTGATTAAACATTCTATTTTTATTGTGCTCTCTTGACTATTCTCTCCTCAATTGTGCCTTTAGTGATCAATCGATATACATAGACATCTTTGGTTCTACCTATTCTATGAGCTCTATCAGTAGCCTAAGCATCCATAGTTGGATTCCAATCATTATCATAAAATATAACAGCATCAGCTTATGTTAATGTAATTCCTAAACCACCTGCTCTTGTAGATAGAAGAAATGCAAATATCTTATCATTTTATTAGAACTCATTAACCATCTAAATATAATATTATGTAATACATCTCTTCTGTCATTGATTTAACATTGTCCATCCATTCTAAAGTAAGTGTAACCTTTATGTAACATGTATTCTTCCAGTATATCCAACATTCTTGTCATCTAACAGAAAATCAAGACGCGCCATTATTTCTATTTGAGTTCTTTAAGCAATTTATCCAATTGTAGCAATTTAGATGATGAGGCAATCAAAGATTCAGGACTATTAGGTAAAATAAAAGAGGCAGGGGATTCTTTGATAAATGAAAGTGCCTATCTATTGTATAAACACTGTTGAATTTAATAATAAAATGACTGTGATCTACATTCAAATGATATAATCTAGCTTTGAACTGGAGGAATATAAAACTGTAATTACTTTGAAATAGAATAATTCACTAAAGTTGATGAATCCTTCTTTTGACACAGGAGATCAATCAAATCAAATACATTTTTCTCAAACAAACTCAAAGGCAAATGTTTGAACAATAAATATGAAAATGTAGACTCTCCATTCTTTAATGAGTTGTATATGTAATGTGCTGTGAATAGGCATTTCGTATTTTTAATCAGATTATCATACACCAATTTAGGAACAACGAAGCTTATTGGATTTCTTTTGGTTACTTAGACAATAGGGTTCTTCTAATAAACCTCAACATTCTATTTATCCTAAAATACATAAGGACTTTTGTAAGGTTTTCTTTCAAATAATTCAGGATGGTTACATATCTTACGAAACTACATAACCAAGTTCATTAAATTATCAACCTTTTATTTTGAATCCAACATCCTAAAGAACTCTTTTATTGATAATTTAGATTTCACATTCCTATACAATACAGCCTATCGACTGGTCATCTCACAAACAATCTAGACTTCCTTCTTCTATCCTATCTCATTCTCCACATCTTTCTTTAGCCTTCTTAACATGAATGGCTTCAAAATTGCATGTAATCTTTATAATTAATGCTAATTCAAGGTCTTTTAATCTTAAGAATGTGCTTCTATGTCTTTTGAAAACCATTCCTAGAATTAATCAAAACTATCAAAAAATCTAGGCATTATGAAATGCAATAATGCCCATAACTCACCCATTGTATTTTATATTGGAGTACCTGTCAATAATAATCTATTTCTTGCATTAAATGATAACAAAATCTACCATCTCTAAGAGTTAATATTCTTAATTGCTTAAGCTTCATCCAAAATCATATATTGCCATCTTACTCGATTGAATATTTTATTATCCGATACTACTAAATTATATGATGTAACTACTATGTGAAAGAGAGATTCTCTAGAACCAAAGTTTTTTTATTAAAAATATTTTCTTATTGTCTTTCTTTATTATGCCTGACCCCAATATGGCAAAACTTTTAAAGTAGGACAAAATTTTTTAATTTCCTATTACCAATTATGTAAAGTTGAGGAAGGAGCAATCACTAAAAAAGGACCCCATATTTATTTAAAGGAACTTATATGTGATAACAATGCTATAGCTTGAATAGTCTTTCCCAATCCCATTTCATCCGCCAATATGCCATTAATACCCTAATCATATAGGTTATCCAACCATCTAAGTCCTTTTAATTAATACTCTTTTAAGTCTCCTTTAAATGTAGAAGGAGGTGCTATCAATGAGAAATCTCTATCTTAATCATTGTGATCTAATTTTAATTCTTATATTTAAACATTTTCTTATTTTTTTCCATCAAATTATTACAATTATTTTCTATTATCATTGATTACTTTCTAGACGTTTTCGAGTGCTTTTTCTTCATCAATCTCGTCATTATTTAATGAAATTTGATTATCTAAAGTTATTCCTAGTTTCTTAGCCATAAAGTGTGCATAAATGTCTGATTACTTCATTAAAAATTCTAATCTTTTTTATTGTAATAATTATTCTCTCTCTTCTTCTTCCTTTTTCTTTCTCTCTTATTCTAATTTTTCTTTTCTTTTCTTGATTTCAATCAATTCCTTATCTCTCTTTCTCCAATACGATTGTGCCTCCTTTGATAATTTTTTGGCTCTTAACATAAATTCTTTTTAATATTTTTAACATTTTTAATTCCTTCTTCTTGCCTCTTTGGCAGCAAAGTAGGCTATTCTTTTAAAAAATTCTCTTAAATCTTATCTGAACTTGGCTTTGAATCTACTAATTTTGACGGCATTCCTCACAACGATGGCCCAACTTTTCTTCCAATCTCCAATTTCAATAGGATCTTCATATAACTCCTATTGTATAATTGTGTTAAAATAGTCATTCTAAGTTGAAGCCTAGCAATCGTTTTTAAGCTAAGATTGATGATAAGTTTTTACTTTTCTTTACTTTTTTATATTTGCTTTTCCCATTCTGGAATCTGTATACTAAATTTTGAATGCATCTTCAAAATTGTACCCAAGCTAAGGCAATTTATTTGATTGAAAAGCAGGCTCAAATTAGCGGGAGGACTACATAAGTGATGATAATTACGATTCCAATGTGTATTTACTATTCCAATGTTGTTTCTTATTTGTGGCTGTATTTATCATACAAAAATTTTTCAACCATGTTTGGTTGATCTCGGAATACTTTGGAAAAGAACAATAGTAATTTATTTTATATTTTGCTTTGATTATTAGCTGCGTATGCATATTTCTTGTCTTTGGCTTCATGAGTCTTCCTCTGGAAAACTAATTAAATTATAATGAGACAACTAACCTTGCTACCTCTTGTTTTCCAAATAGCAGAGTCGAGCCTCTTCCAAGGACAAGTCTTCTACTGGAGGACGTTTGAGATTAAAAACTAGATTAAATTCTGGTTCTTAGACTTTTCTGAATTGCGGATTGACTTATCGAGTGTTCTCAATCTTAAGGATAAAATAAATAATACTTGTGTAATCTAATGAAGGAGTTAATCGATATTATATTGTTTATCTTCCTCTTCTTCTGAACTCATATAAAAATTAAATAAAGATTTTTGTTTATTTAAGGGTTATTGGATGAGTTCATTAATTTTTATTTTAAAAAATGTATATATATATTATTCTTAATACAAATAGTATGCAGGAGAAGGGTCCATTCAAAGAGAACAGAATACAAGCATGGCGACCAACAGTTTTTTCTTTCAATATCTTCAAAAGACAGTAGGACAAATAGTATTGTATCAATTAGGAATTTTTAAGATATACAATTTATATAAAAATGAACAACCTATAAAATTTAAATCTCAATCTTTGCACAGCAAAATTAATGAAATCAAGGACAATCCAACCTTCAATCAACTCTTATCAATTTGATTTTACTATTTGACACTAATCAAATTGAGTATAGAATAGAGTGGAGAGAGCAATGAGCGTATAGTCTTAGATTGTCTCTAATTATAGGTGGGATGAGGTCGAATGAAATGGAAACGGAATTGGAGGGAAAAGAATTATTCTATGTAAAAAAATGATTAAATTAAAAACGTATTATATATATATATATGCTAGTATAAAGTATTAGGAAAAACGGGTAATAAGTGTAAATCGCTTGAGAATGGTTGAGTTGTTGATTAATAATAAAAAAAATGGCTAGATCATTAACAATATTGGCTATTGTGTTTGCAGTTGCCACAGCTAGAGTGACAAAGAGCGAAAGTCCAAAAGAGATTTTGGCTTAAGTTAATAAGGATTCCTTTGGAAATTCAATCCTTTCAGTTCTCCAACTTTAATTAGCTACAGGAGGACCCGTTGGTGAGATCTAAATCCTTTTGAACAACATTGCCTCATAATTGAATGGAGATTAAAAGAAAGCTGACAAAGTTCATGAAAGTGACACAGTTGCATTTGAGAAAATCATTGCCGACTTAGAATAAGAAATTGCTTATCACTAATCCTAAATTGTTGCCTTGTCCAACTTGAGAGATTCCACCACCGAAGCTTTGGGTGAAGCTGAATCAGAAGTCAGAGTCGTAACATCAGATATTGCCAATAACGAAAAGAGCTTCGCTGACGAATCAGCCACCAGACAATCCCAACACGAAACATGGGTTAGAAAGGATGCTGAACATGTTGATTAAATGGACGCCATCGATGAAGCATCAAAGATCGTTCAACATTTATAAGCTGGTGTTGCATTCGCTCAATTAAAGAGTAGATTCGAAAAAGTCTAAGCTAAATTGATGGAAAGCAAACACGCACTTTTCAAGGTATTTTCTATTTACTATTTTCAACTAGCCACTCATCAATGCCTTGACATAATTAGCCTCCAAGGTTGATAACAAGAGCATCATCAAGATCTTAGAACTCTTAGCTTAAATCAGATAATAATTGGTTGCCAGCAGAGCCTCACTCCTTGCCACCGAAGAAAAATAAGCTGCTAACTGGGAAGTCCAAAGTTCTCATTTATAAGAAGAACACAAGAGATTAGTCGAAAGAAAGGCTTTCTTAGAAAACTCTATTGTTCAATTCAAAGTGACCATCCAAGAGGCTGTTGAAGATTTGGAAGACTAAACTGTATTCACTCTCCATTATGTTAGTTATTCCTTGAAGATGCTGAAGACTCATTGTCTATTCAAGAAAGATGGGCTGCTGAATAAGAATCATAATATGAAGCATAAACCTTCGAAAGAGAATAATAATTGGAAGTCGTTGAGAGATTATAAGAAGTCTTAACCTAAAAATTAAGTGCTGCTTCCGAATTCCTCCAAGTCAGAGAAGAAGTATTTTGATTTATCAATAATAATAATAATAATAATCAAGATAAAAAATCTTCATTATCTGCCTCATCTACTTGATCCTTATCCTCATTCCTAATAAACTTAATGAAATGACTCGAACGATGAACTTCATGATAGAAATCCTTTGGATTTGATAAAATCAATCCATATTTCATCTATTAGACTAATCCTAATCCAATAAAGTTGTAATTCCACATATGATTATCAGGGACCTAAATTATATTAGATATTAATATATACCATGAAAAATCCTCTGAATTTATCTGACAATAAGATCTAAACTTTTTCAAAATGTTAAGTCGATGATGGATGAACTGCATTCAAATCCTTATTGTTTTTACCCCACTCAAATCCTTAATGAGTTCTTTGAATATAAGAATAATAATATACAATTTGTAGGCTGTGATTGAACATGATCCAGGAGTGAAGGAAACAGTTTGAACAATACATCTTTCTGCATCCCAATTCTAGTTCTCCTATATCAATCTAGCATGTAATGTGATATCATAAGTTGATAAATGCATAGTTTCTAGAATATATCTTAAAGATTACCTGTAGATTAAGTATGTAACCATCCTAATGGCTCTAAATTTCTCAAATATTCTGAATCTGGCATTTGATGAGGCATTGTGACATTATCTCTTGATCCAATTTGAGGAATCATAACAATAGCTCTAATTTCTTTGACTTATTAGTTATCTGGAGGTGAGATACCATACAGATAGGCAGCTATTTATGTTTTCAAATCAGCAATTGAAATGAATTTCTTAAGGATATTCTTAGGTAAGACATACGTGAATCCTGTTTATTTGATATCATCGGAATTTACAAATATATGATTTGTACGTAAGTATAGAGATGTTGCAGCTATTGCTCTAACTCTCCAATCAGAATGACTGGTGAATGATTGATTTTCATAAGGTTTAGTAACTTAGACTGCTAATTCTTCTCCAAAGACATTAGATGTCTTGACTGTTGTTGCAGTCTATTAAGCTGCCTCCTTGGCTTATTTCTCGATATCTTAAATGGTTTCTTTTTATAAATTCGGAGCAGACATCTCCATACCCAAAATAATGTCTCTGATTTCCATTTGAGTCAATGATTACACATTTACATTATTCTTTTTAGCATAATCTTATAAGATTAAGTTCTTAAGCTCAACTTCCATTTTGACCCATTCATCATCTGTTAAGGTAGGCCATATGTGATTTGGCTGAGTTATGACATTCTTATTGGGTTTCAATATAATTCTTGCTTTTTCATGAGCTACATGCAATGCTCTCAAAATTAAAATTAATCTTGAGAATGCTGTGAAGGATGAAACACTCTTCAACCAATCATCATATAAATTAAAAAGAACCATTGATGGCTCAGTAGCTTTTAAGATTAAATCTCCAAACTTTTCTATTTTTAGAATAGCTTAAAATGGCAATGATAGTTCAGATCCTTTTATGACAATATTCGGGAAATCTAACAGATGTACTTCCAAGGGATCCAATAATCCCTTTCTTGTAACAATAATTTGTCTGGGTTATTCTTCAACTGGTAGAGCTCTAATTAGAGCAGCCACTTCTTCAGCAGTTTTCCATTTAGCCAATTATCCAAGTCTTTTTTAACCTGCCCATACAGAAGTATGAATAACCTTTAAAAACAATTATCCTGTTTTAGGATTGAAAATAATAATAGCACCATTAATAGGTTTTGTGGTAAGATTACCTTCAAATGTTTTATGAATTGTAACTCTGTAAACATTTGTATCATCAACAAACCAGATGATTTAATTACTGAATAATTCAGCGTAGTTTTGAGTATTGAGATATGGTTCAGTTGGTTCAGATGAATACAACTACAAACCCTTACGAATACGTTCTCTTAACACATACAATGCAGGGTTAGCCTTCATAATTTTATTCATAGCTTGAAGGATAAGATTCTTAGAATTGGGGAACCAATTACCATATCCTGAATGTAAATTATAAGCTAAATCTATAGCCACCAACATTCCTGTGGGAGATGGATAAATACTGATGTTATCAGTAGTGTAATCTAAGAATTTGGCTCTGGCATACCTTTCAATATCATGAGAATCATAATCTCCCCATCTTAATTGAACATCTAACCAATATTTGGATGTAGTAGTTCCATCATACGTATCTTTGGTGTCATGAATCAAAGAGGGTTTGCTGATTGGCCATTTGAATGCAGCAAATAATAATATATCTGCACAAGATGAATTCATTTTATAAGACTTTCTTGGATGAATAGTTTCCTTTTAAACTGTTTCTATTTCCAATGTTTCCATCTCCATATCAAACACTTAACATAAATCCATCACAACACTTTCATGAATCTTTTACCATAAATGTGCTCTGAATATTTGAATTAAAGAGATCTTTAATGTGGGAATCTTTCCATGCATGAATATACCTGTCAAATCCAATTAGACTTAAAATCCAATATATACATTTGCTCTATTTACAGTAGGTGACCACCAGAGAGTGAATCTTCTATTTGGAATCTAATTCAAACCTGAACGTTAAGCATGAGTCAATTTCTTAAATCTCATACTCTCCTCAAATCCACTAGCCTTCTCCCAAAACAATCCTTCCCAAGTTGGAAAATAGGTTCCCTTGAATAAAGTGTGTTCCAAAATACCTTCTACTCCTCCTAAGGCTTAGATCATATCAGTTCTATAATTATTAAGATTCCACAATTTTCCATCATGTCTTTAATGAGTCCACCAGAATGGATTCTATTTCAACATCTAAAACTGTTTGAAGTCTTACCTGACTCTCCAACCCTTATCATATGCCAATGTCAATCTATCCTTCTAAAACAATGTATTGATTCTGGGAATACCATGATCCCAACTATCTTCCAAATCATCCAAAGTCAATCTCCTGTTTTATACTTATGCTTCTTATCGCTTTAAGGCATATTCAGCCCAAACTCTTTGACTGTCTATAAATTCACTTTCCCAAGTTTAAATATATCTATATAGATTAGGAATCAATTAATCTTCATCATGACTCATACCTGCTCTGTAATGAGTAATGCCTGTATCAGTTTATTTTGAAAATCTCAAATCTGATTATGGAATCAAAATATGTCCCATTGATAACATACCCAAACCACCCAGTTCTTTAGGAGTATAAAACACAACAGGTGGGAAACGAGAGGGCATCTTAGAATTCAATCCTATCTTAATTCTAGTTTATATCTTATTTTCGCATTTGACTAACAGATCTAATAATTATTCTGTATGAACAGCTGATTCTCTATAATATGTCATTAATCCAATCAAAGTTGTATTCCATTTATTTGCTATCTTTGTAAATGTTGTACTACCACTGGCCATCAATATTTATCTAATTCTGTTTTCATATTTCTTCATGCTCTCTTCATCCACTCTTAAAAATGCAACAGCAGTTATTTCCTTACTTGATTCATTTTGTAATTTCCAAACACCATCCTTTTCTGAGAATTCTTCTTGAGTTCCTCTTATCTTAGGTAAGATTCTCACCTCAAATCCACACATATTAAATAAGAAATTGGGATTGTCCTT